>PVIY010002518.1:0-126587 GCA_004026745.1 Myrmecophaga tridactyla
GGCGATGCAGAGATAAGACACACAAAAGAGAGTGACAGAAGTTAATTATTTAATGTCTTTGGGGCTGAGACCAGAGCAAAAGCTGCAGGTCTATTATAAAATACAGTGGGCTCAGAAGGATAAAGGAGGCTGACAAATTAAGCAGTAGCTCAGGGGATGGGAGGGACACCCAGCACATTCTTCCTTCACGAGGATGGGATCCCTAACTAATGTGTCAGAAGGGAACGGGTCAGGCCATCTAGACAAGGAGCAGAGAGAAAGTAAACAGAATGAGACAAAGTGTGTGAAAGATGGGGCCTGGCGGTGGATATGCAATAAAGAAGGTTTTAAAATACTTCTGCCACAACCTGTGTATAGAAAAATAATTGAACTTGACATCAGAGGACTTGGATTCTAGATCCCCTCTTGCCGTTTACTTTGTAGCTACGGCAAGTCATTTTCTTTGAGTTAGTTTCCTACCTATGTCTGACGATGGCTGTAAAGAACAAATAAGAGAAGATAATAGGTTGATTCACATGAAATTGCCAACTTAGTTCAGGCTAACGTGTAGAAATGCTTTAAGTGCTATAAAAATGCTCCAAGCTTTGTGAACAGGAATCATTAACCCTATAGTCAGGCTGCCTGATCATCCTTCACTGAAGATTCATCCTTGAAGATTTTCCTCAGGCTTCTAAGATTCTACTATTACCATGCAGAGACACCCCCAAAGATAAATGCTTCTAGTTGTTTTCAACAAGCGCTTGTATTGAAATTAACTGATAATCAGCTAAAAGCTGATGTATGGTGAAAAAGACAGCTCTGACAAGGTGAGGAAGCGGGCTCTTAGGCATGCATAGTGCCTCAATCCATTTTACATCTTATTAACCTGCCTGTGCAACCCCAAAACAAGTATAGTCACCGGAACCCTTAGGAAGCATTCTTCCCCAATTTCGAAAAGAAGTTCAGAAATTTGGTCCAATAAAGTACATTACTTAAAATATGTATTAGATATAGCACAGTGATTAAAATGTATGTAGAACTGAATTTTTGATGCCAACAGGAATAATATTTGCAAAGTAGATTTGTAGACTTAGTTTGGGAGACAATCTTTCAATAGCTAGAAACATTTCTTCCTTTCTAAAATATTGTGGTTTTTCTGTTTTATTAGGCTGACTTTTTTGGTACCAATTTACCCCTCCCTATTCCCTTTTTCTAGTCTGCTAACTACCAGAATGAGATATACCAGAAATGGAATGGCCTTTAAAAAGGGGAATTTAATAAGTTGCCAGTTGACAGTTCTAAGGCCAAGAAAATGTCCCAATTAAAGCAAGTCTATAAAAATGTCCAAATTAAGGCACCAACAAGAGGTTACCTTCAATCAAGAAAGGCCAATGAAGTTCAGGGTTTCTCTAAGTGGAAAGGCACGTGGTGAACATGGCGGCATCTGCTAGCTTTCTCTCCAGGCTTCTTGTTTCATGAAGTTCCCACAGGGACATATTCCTTCTTCATCTCTAAAGGTCTGGTGGCGTGGGCTCTCTGCCTTGTGGTTCTCATCATTCTGTGCTCTCTCAGAATCTCAAGCCTTTTCCAAAATGCTTCCTCTTTTAAAAGATTCCAGTAAAGTAATTAAGACCCACCTGGAATGGATAGAGTCACATCTCCTTCTATTCAAAAGGTTAATACAAGTGAGTGAGTCCCATCTCCATGGAGATAACCTAATCAAGTTTCCAACCTGCATTAGTGAATAGGGATTAAAAGAAATGGTTGCTTCCATAAGATTGATTAGGATTAAAACATGGTTTTTCTAGGGTACAAAAATCCTTTCACACTAGCACCCTCCCTCCCCCCCCAACTATTGCCTTGTAACTGTACAGCATACCTTGGAGATATTCTGGGCTCGACTCCAGACCACTGCAATAAAGTGAGTCACATAAATGTCTCGGTGTCCCAGTGCATGAAAAAGTGATGCTTACCCTGTACTGTAGTTTACTAAGTGTGCAATAGCACTGTGTCTAAAAACACAATGTACGCTGGTGATCAAATGGTATCTAAGTTAGATTTTAATATTTAGAATTTAAGAACTTTGCTATCTGAATATGTAGATTTTTCCTTGTTGCCTTAATTTTAAATTGGTTTATGAAACTTACTGTGCAAGCACAGGCTTTACAATGATTATATGGATAGTTTATTTAAATATGCCAATGGTTAATTTAACTAAGATACCCATTTTTGGTGGTTTTAAGTGTATTGTTTGTCTTCTCTCTCTTTTTTTAATTTATTTTTTATTATCAAACCAAAACAACATAAAAACATGAACATTCTTGACATACAAACATTCTGTGCATGGTGTACAATCAATGGCTCATAATATCATCACATAGTAGTATATTTATCACCATAATCTTTTTTTTAGAATATTTGCATCACTCCAGAAAAAGGAATAAAATGAAAAAAGGAAAAACTCATACATACATACATACCATATCCCTTACCCCTCCCTGTTTGTTTTCTTAAATAAAAAAAAAAAAAACCCCACCAGTGTATATACCTTAATTTAAAAATACTTTATTGCTAAAAAATGCTAACCATTCATCTGGGCCTACAGTGAGCTGTAACTGTTTTGCTGGTGGAGGGTTCTGCCTTGAAGTTGATGTCAACTGACTGATCAGGGTGGTGGTTGCTGAAGGTTGGTATGGCTATGGCAATATCTTAAAATAGGACAATAAAGTCTGCCACATCAATTGACTCTTCCTTTCATGTAAGATTTCCCTGTAGCATGAGATGCTATTTGATAGCACTTTACACACAGTAGACCTTCTTTCAAAATCAGTGAATCCTTTAAAACTTTGCTACGGCTTTATCAACTAAGATAATGTAATATTATAAATCCTTTGATGTCATTTCAATGATGTTCACAGTATCTTCACCAGGAGTAGAAACCATCTCAAGAAACCATTGTCTTTGCTCGTAAGTAGAAGCAGCTTCTCATCATTCAAGTTTTATCATAAGTGTAGCAATTCAGTCACATCGTCAGGCTCCACTTCTAATTTTAGTTATTTTGTTTTTTCCACCAGATCTGCTGTGACTTTCTCCACTGAAGTCTTTAACCCCTCAAAGTCATTCATAAAGGTTGGAATCAACTTCTTACCAGCTCCTGCTAATGTTGATATTTTGATTTCCTCCCATGAGTCACAAATGGCATCTAGAATGGTGAATCTTTTCCAGAAGATTTTCAATTTATTTTGCCTAGATCCTTCAGAGCTATCACTATCTGTGATAGCCATAGCTTTACAAAATGTATTTTTAAAATAATATGACTTGACAGTCAAAATGACCCCCTGATACGTGGGCTGCAGAATGGATGTTGTGCTAGGCACAAAGACAACACTCATCTCATTACTCTTGGGCAACCGAGTGCATTGTCAGTGAACAGGAATATATTGAAATAAATCTTTTCTTTTATGAGCAATAGGTCTCAACACTGGGCTTAAAATATTCAGTAAGCCTTGTTGTAAATAGATGTGCTGCTATCCAAGCTTTATTTTTCCATTTATGGAGCATAGGCAGAGTAGCATAATTCTTAAGAAACCTAGGATTTTCAGAATAAGAAATGAGCATTGGTGTCCATGTACAGTCAGCAGTTGCACTAACCTCTAACAAAAGAGTCAGCCTGTCCTTTGAAGCTTTGAAGCCAGGCATTGACTTTTCTTCTGTAGCTATGAAAGTCCTAGATGGCATCTTCCAATAGAAGCTGTTTCATTGACACTGAAAATCTGTTTAGTGTAAACACCTTCATCAATTGTCTTACTAGAACTTCTGGAAAACTTGCTACTTCACCTTGCACTTCTATGTTATGGAGACAGTTTCTTTCCTTAACCCCCATGAACCAACCGCTGCTAGATTCAGACTTTACTTCTGTAGCTTCCTCACCTCTCTCAGCCTTCAGGGAATTGAAGAGTTAGGGCCTTGCTCTGGATCAGGCTTTGGCTTAAGAAAATGTCGTGGTTGGTTTGATCTTCTATCCAGACCACTAAAACTTTCTCCATTTCAACAATAAGACTGTTTTGCTTCCTTATCACTCATGTGTTCACTGGAGTAGCATGTTTAAGAACTTTTTGAAGTAGCACTTCATGAACTTTTCACAACTCCAGTTCACTGGAAAAGCACTTTTAAGAACTTTTTGAAGTAGCACTCCATGAACTTTTCACAACATGGCTATTTGGCACAAGTGACCTAGCTTTTGGCCTATCTCGGCTTTCAACATGCCTTCTTCACTAAGCTTAATCATTTTTGCTTTTGATTTAAAGTGAGAAATGTGCGACTCTTCCTTTCACATGAACACTTAAAGAGGCCATTGTAATATTATTAATTGGCCTAATCTCAATACTGTTGTGTCTCAGTGAACAAGGAAGCTCAAGAAGGAGAAAGACAGGAGAATGACTGGTCAGTCAGACAGAAGACAACTTTTATCAGTTATGTCTGCCAACTTATATAAGCGCAATTTCTGGCAATTATAACAGTAATATCAGAGATCTCAATCACTATAACAGATATAATAATGAAAAAGTTTGAAAGATTGTGAGGATTACCAAAATGTGACACAGAGACATGAAGAGTGAACAAATGAGTATGGAAAAATGGCGCTGATGGATTTGCTCAATACAGGGTTGCCAGAAACCTTCAATTAATTACAATAAAACAAGGTATACCCATAGTTTCTCCTACCTTTATGGGGGGAGTATATTTCCTCACCTCTTGACTTTGAGTTTGACCATGGAACTTGTTCTGGCTCATGAATGATGCATTCGGGGAATGTGTTTGTGTAGTAAAAGATGTTCTCTAGCATCTCTGTCATCATGAGCTAGCACACTGATCACAGGAAAAGGAGAGACATGTTGCTAAGACACCGCATCCAACTCACAAAGTGAAGCAGAGCATCCTGGGCACTGCAGAATAAAGCAGACCCAATCTTGATGATCGGAAAACTCCAGGTGTGTTTGCAGTAACAACACAAACCATGTTTATTGCTGCATGGTATTCAGATTTTGTGGTTTGCTATGCAGTATTATCATGGCAATAAGCTAATCGATACATTGTCCTTCTCTTGACATCACTCTATATCCCTGCTCTAACATTTTTTCATCAAATCCATGGGCTTCATTCTTTTTAGCATTAATTTCAAAAATCTGAGGTAAATATTATCTCCCAATTAAATGACTTTGTGACTTCCTAGAAAAAAATATGGATACGTTTGTTTTTCCTTAAATGGCCCAGGTGAACCATCAACTCTGTCTTTCCTGGCTTTCAGCATGTTTCAAAGACAATGCTGCCATGAGCATGAAGCATCTCTTCTGCAGATATGGTCTAATTCTCCTTTGGATCTCAGCTCAACCTATACTGACGTCCCATTCTGTATCGGGCATCAAGATTAGGTACACAATTTTGAGTGATAAGAATTCACCATGCAAATAAGAAGGAGGAAAAGACCTTGCAGGTATGAGGAACACAAGAATAAAGGACACAGCCTTGTGGGTTCTAGGAATTTGAAATCTTTTGATGCTGTGATACTAAAGCTTGAGAGTGAGCATGTCAGGTCTAGAGATAGCCCCCAATGATCCTCAACCTTGATATTGTGTAGTTCCCTCTCACACTGTGTCAGAGACAGCCCATGTGGCCAACAGAATACTGTAAAAGTGATGGTGTGTGGCTTGACACTAGATCATAAAAGGTATTATGGGTTCTACCTTGCTTTCTCTTGGGCCACTCACTCTGGGGGAAGCCAGCACCATGCTGTGAGGGCACTGAAGCAACCCTATACAGAGATCTATGTGGCAAGAAACCGAGGCCTCTGTCAAAGCCAGCATCAACTTGCCACCCATGAGGGAGCCACTTGGAAAAAAATTTCCAGCCCTAGTTGAGCCTTTATTTGACTGCAGTCCTGGCTGGACTAAAATCTCATGAGTGACCCTGATCCAGAACTGCCCAGCCAAGCCATTCTTTAATTCTTGACCCATACAACCCATAAAATAATGAATGCTTTCTGTTGCATTAAATCTCTAAGTTTTGCGGGGTATTTCGGTTTCCTCACTGCCAAAAAAAAGTACTATACAACGGGTTGGTTTAAAAACAGGAATTCATTGGACTAAAGTTTCAGAGGCTAGAAGGCTTGCTCCTTTCCAGGGCTGGTATCTTCTGGCTGGCCAGCAATCTTTGGGGTTCCTTGGCTCTTCCATCACATGGCAATACACACAGCAATGTCTTCTCTGTTCTCTTCCAGGTTTTGTTGACTTCTGGCTTCTGACTGTTCCCCATAGCTTCTGTCTGACTTGCACTGTTTATAAAGGACTCCAATAATCCAGACTGAAGCCTGATTTAGTTGGGCCATACCTTAACTAAGTAGTATCTTGAAGAGACTGGATCCACAATGGGTCCACACCCACCAGAATGCAGACTGAGACCAAGAACACGTTCAAACTGGGTAAACAATTCAGTCCACAACAAGGGGTAATCTGTTACTCAGATAGATAACACAGAAGGCAAAGTTCAGATCTGAGCTATAGCGTTTGCTCAAGCCAGGGGCATCAACTGAAGAGTTATTGGCAGGGCAGGGTTTTTAGCTCTAGGATGCACTGTGTGGAGATGAGGTTTGAAGAGGGTGAGACTGGAAGCAGGACATGGAGGCAGTTAGATGAAGTCCAGGAAAGATGAAGGCCTGACCCAAGTCAGGGCATTGCAAGTGCAGACGATGAGAAAGAACTGAGGACTGAGTGGGTGGGGGAGGAAAGTAAAAAAATTTCTATAATTCAGAGGTTTCAAGCTTGAGTGACTAGGCAGAGGGCTGGGCAATTCATAGAGCTGGAGATACAGGAGATACAGATTAGAAGGTGAGAGAAATACTGAGTTCATTCCTAGGTGTACTGGGTTTGAGGTGTTTGTGGGGTATTCGGGTAGAGGTCCATGCGTGATGCTGGAGCTGCCTGAAAATTTCTTTCCTTATAATGAAATGAATCTACCTAATGGGCTCCAGCTAACACAACAGAGAATATTTTTGATGTTTGATCTTCAACCTAGAACAAGGCTGGGTTCTGAAGAATACCACCTCCTTATGGCTGCTGGATGTGATTTCAGGTATATAAATGCCTAAATAATAATAATAACGAAAAATAGCATCTAGCCCTTCCAGGATGTCCTTCTGGATAAACCTCAACTGGTTGTAGCTGGCAGTTCTCTACTGGTAACATCTGCCCTCCCTCATCACATATTCTTCTAAATCAGTGGTTCTCAACCTTGGTTCTGCATTTGAAGCTCCTGGAAAATCTTTTGAGGATTTAAGTGGACCTGGCATATGCAGATGTTAGTCTTTTCCTGCCTAAAAAATGGGCCGAGATCCTGCCTCTCTCTCTCCCTCTCCCTCTCCCAGACCAAAGGGATCCTCTCTGTGAAAGGATTTTGTGACATGCAAAGCTTTATTTAAATGGAAATTATGACCTTTACCTGTAACTTCAAGAGAAGCCAAAGATCTTTTTATTTTTAAATGTTTACTATGGAAAACAAAAAGCACATATAAAAGTAAAGAGAATAATATAAACCTTTGGTGACCCATCACCCAGCTTAAAAAATAATCACTTCATGGCCAATTTTACTTTATGTCCCCACCCACTTCGCCTCTCAGTGGAGTATTTTAAACATATTATTCCATTCATAAATATTTCAGTAAGATAAAGAATCATTTCAAAAACATAACCACAATACTGTTACCACACCTAAAAAATGTATGAATAATGCCTGTATGTTGAACATCCAATCAGTATTCATATTGCCCCGCTGTCTCACTTTTTATTTGTTCAAATTAGGATACAAATAAGGTCAAACTGTTTCAGTTTACATCTCCTCAATTTCTCTTAATTCATAGATTGTATCCCCATGTCTTTTTTCCTTTATAATGCATTTGTTGAAGAGACCACCAGGTCATTCGTCCTTTAAAAATTCCATCACTTTATATTTCACTGATTGTATCCTCTTGATTTTTTCAAAACTAAATTTTATCTTTTAGAAGTTTTACGTTTATAGAAAAAAATGCAAAGTCAGTACAAACAGTTTCCATATAGCTCACCTAGTCTCCCTATTACTAACATCTTACTTTAGTGTGGTACATTTGTTACAAATAATGAGTCAATATTGAGACATTTATTATTAACAGAAGTCCATATGTCATTCAGATTTCCTTAGTTTTTAATCTATTGTCCTTTTTCTGTTTCAGGAGCTCATCCAGGATACCAAATTATAGTTAGCTGTCATATCTCCTTAGACTTCTCTTGGTTCTGACAGTTTGTCTAAAAGAGATGAACTTGACAGTTTAAGAACTGATGAAATATTTTTTGTAGAATGTCCCTGTACTGGAATTTTTTTCCATACATTTTTTTGGAGGAAGACTACACATAGGTGCCGTGCTAGTCTCATCACATTATATCCAGGGTACAGTCTATCAACATAACTTACAACCACTGACGTTGACCTTGACCTGGCTGAGGTGGTGTTTGTCAGGTTTCTCCACTGTAACGTTAATTCCCCTCCCCAGCCCTGCCTCGTTTCGACACTGTACTGTGTGGAAGAAAAGCACTAGGCACAGCCCACACTTACAGAGCTGGGAGTTACACTTCACCTTCCTGAGAGCAGAGTATCTACAAATTTTTGAATTCTTCTGCACAAGAACTTTGTCTCTTCTCCCCCACTTCTTTATTCATTCAAACATTTATATCATTATGGACGTGCACTCGTAGATACGTATTTTATATTTTGGGTTCTAATCCAGCACTACTTTATTTTTTTATTCAAATTGCTACAATTTGCACCAGTAGGAGCTTTCAGCTGGCTCCAGTGTCCCTTTGACATACTTCCATCAATGTTTTGTTTTGCTTTTGTGTGTATCTTCTTACTTTCTGGCACTACAAGATACTTCTGGCTCGTTCTTCTTATTTCTTGCCCTGATGCTAGAATCAGCTATGTCTCCAAAGAGTTCAGATTCCTTTTATTAGAAACCAAGACCTGGGCACTAGGTGTGCTTCTAGTCATCACTGCTTCCAGGCCTTCCAAGCTGGCAGACCAAGGACACATGTGTATATTAACCCATGTATATAGATATATCTATAAATATTTATATATGTAGCCATCTGGATCTCTATTAAGCTAATCACGAGTTCATACTGATGTCTCCAACTCTAATTCACTATCACATAGATCAATTAGCCTCTCCCTGGTATTTTTAAGAATGTGTTTCTTAATAATTCTTATAAGTTGGTAGATCTAGAATCAGGTTCAATTTTTTGGCAAGATACTTTCTTAGCAGATGGTACATTCTCCCGTGATGAGGTGCAATGTATCTGATTGTTTCTCTTTTGGTGATGCTAACAGCCACTGATGATCATTTCCTGGGATTCATCCATTCTTGAAGATTTAAAAAAATCGTGAAATTTGTATTGGCTCCTTACTTCTTTGATTAGCTGGAATACTTCTATGAAAAGAAACGTCCTCTCATCAACTACTTGGTAGTCCTGAGGGACAGCCCATACATAAGAAAGGCAGGATAAATGCTTAATTCTTTCTCCATAATTTAAAAAATAATGAGCTGCTTCCCTAGCATTCTCCAATGCTAACCACTGAATTATTACTTATTTTTGAGGATTGTTATGGGCTTGGAGTGGCTATTCAGGCACATGGCACTGCTTAGCTCTCCCCAGACTCCTGGCACTTGATCCTTTGAGGGTGGGGTGGAGGAGCAGAGGTTCGGCTCTCCTGGCAGAGGTAGAGAGCAGTTTCGGGAGGGATGTCAAGGCCTCTAGTCATTCATCCTGAAAAAGCTCTGGTCTCTAAAGTCATTGCCACATTAGCTGTGGCCTTGGTTTTATAGTGCTTTTCCTCATGTTGCCTTAGAAATCACTAAAGCCATCTTTAAAAACCTTCTCAGACAATCTGGAAAGAAAAAACAGAACAGTCTGAAGTTCTGGAAGAGGAACATTTGATGTTAAATCCTTAAAGGAAGATCGTCTAGGAGAAGAATCCAGTCAGCCACCTTCCGAACGTTAAGAGTGAAGGGTAAGGCACTGGTTCTCAATCCTGGCTACCTAGAAGCACGTGAAACACATTTTAAGAACCATTATTCCCAGCACCATCCCCAGGGATTCTGATTCATAAGGGCAAGGGGACACCGTGGATTTGGCAGTTTTAACCAGGGACATTTCCAAGCACCCCAGAATTCTAGAAGACTAATGACACGTGTCACACCTGCAGCCTCATCACCTTCATCCAGGTGCCTGGCGTGAATAGACGCTGCCTCTGCCCTGCTGCCCACACAACTTAGCTAAGAAGGAAGATGTCAGGGTGTCTCATCTCCCCTGGGGTGTCGAGACTCTGATGAGCGTGGCTAAATTCCAACCCTCGGGCCTTAACATAATCCACAGCACTGTGACCCCACCCTCAACTCCAAGAACAGTTACAGGTACTGTGTGTCAGGGACTGTTCTAAGTGCTCTAAACTTCTCAACGTCACTAGAAAATTTACATTACCTCTGTGCTGGTTTGAAAGGATTTATGTACCCTAAAAGAGCCATGTTTTAATCCTGATCAATCTTGTGGGAGCCCCGTTTCTTTAATTCCTATCCAATAATGTAGGTTGGAATCTTTTGATTAGATTATCTCCCTGGAGATGAGACTCACCCAATTGTGGATATTAACCTTGGATTAGAGGGAGATGTGATTCCACCCATTCCAGGTGGGTCTTGATTAGTGTACTGGAATCCTCTAAAAGAGGAAAGATTTTGGACAAAGCTTCTGAACGACGAGCTAGCCAGGAGAACCAGGAGGGCCCACGCAACCATAGACCTTTGGAGAGGAAGAAGGAAAATGCCCTCAGGGGAGCTTCATGAAACAAGAAGCCCGGAGAGAAGGCTAGCAGAGTTCTCATCCTGTTCACCACGTGCCTTTCCAGTTGAGAGAAAAACCCTGAGCTTCCTCAGCCTTTCTTGAGTGAAGGTAACCTTTTGTTGGTGCCTTAATTTGGACATATTTATAGACTTGCTTTAATTGGGACATTTTCACGGCCTCAGAACTGTAAACTTGCAACTTATTAAATTTCCCATTTTAAAAGCTATCCTGTTTCTGGTATATTGCATTCCAGAAGCTAGCAAACTAGAACAACCTCTATGAAACAGACGTGCAACTGGAGATCTGAGGGAGTTAAGTGACTTGCTAAGTGTCTGGGTGAATTCTTGGGCTTCTTCCTATCACATGCTGCCACTTACAGACGGAGCCCTGGGGTAATCTGCAGAGTGCAGGGCCTGAGAAAAAGATAGGAGGACCTGGCCTAGTTAGGAGTGGGGGCTACTGAATCCCAATTCTTCAAAATGAGGCCCTCGCGCCCCCTCCCTAGTACCTGGGCCAGCCACCTGGATCCCACAGCTCCAATGGTCTGAGAGTGTCTGAGGGTGAAGCCCAGAAGGCGTCTGGGTCTTCACCTCAGAGCCCTCCTTCTTGTGCCCAGGGTTTCCCACACAGCTCTCTCCTCACCCACTCTTCCTGTGACATCTCCAGGCCCCACTTTCTGCGCAACTGACAGCCCCATGCAGCTGCCCAGTGCCTACCGCACTTCTATTCCAGACTAGAACTAAACGTGGCCACCTCTCTCCTCTGATCTTCATCTCAAAAAATGGCACTGCCCTCCCAGGCCAGAACTGAGGCCTCATGCTAGCCCACCTTCCGCCCGCACCCGGTCAGCCGCCGAGGCCCCTGCACTCCAGCACTCACACACAGCCGCCACCATCGCTCCTCTCCATGCCCACTGCCCTAGGACAGGCCACACCGCAGAAGGCATCCCTGCCGCACTCCCTTCCTAAGCCCAACCCCGACGCCCTGCTTCATCTGCCATCCACACCAAACCAAGTGTAGTTCCCGGGACACTCCACGTGGTTCCTCAAGCTCTCAGGACTCGCCCCTCATTAAGTCCTGCTCACGCTACATCACCCTACCTTCGCCACGCTCCTTCCGACTTCCTCGCGAAGTCCGGCAGACGCCAAACTATGACGTAAGCACCTACTCACCGGCCTCCCAGTCCCGGGCTCCGGCCACACGCCGAGACCCGCCCGAGGCCCCCCGACCCAGGTCCAACCCGGAAGAAGCTTCCGGCCTCCCGAGCGCCCCGCGGCCCGCGACTCCTCCCCGCCCCGCAAGCCCCGCCCCCGGCGAGGTCGGGACCCCAGCCGCGCGCCCCGCCCCCACGCGCCGGCTCCTCCCCTGGGCCCCGCCAATCCCCGAGGCCCCGCCCAGGCCTGTCGGGACAGCGCGGGGACAGCGTCAGGCCATGGCGGGGAGCCGCCGCTTGGAGCTGGCCGAGGCGCTGGCGCTGGGGCCCGGCTGGCGGCACGCGTGCCACGCGCTGCTCTACGCGCCGGATCAGGGGCTGCTGTTCGGCCGCATCCCGCTGCGCTACGCCGTGCTGGTGAGGACGGGGGCGCGCCCGGCCACTCCCCTACCCCGCCCCGCGCCCTCCCCGGGGTGCGCTGCCTCGGGCGCCCACTCCCTCCTCCCCCGCCAACCCCCGCCTCCTCCTCCTCCTCCTCCTCCTCCTCCCGCAGATGCAGATGCGCTTCGATGGGCGTCTGGGCTTCCCCGGGGGCTTCGTGGACGCCCGGGATGGCAGCCTGGAGGACGGGCTGAATCGCGAGCTGCGCGAGGAGCTGGGCGAGGCGGTGGCCGCGTTCCGCGTGGGGCGCGCAGACTACCGCAGCTCGCACGCCGGCGCCGGGCCGCGCGTCGTGGCCCACTTCTACGCCAAGCGCCTGACGCCCGAGCAGCTGGCGGCGGTGGAGGCCGGCGCGCCGCAGGCCAAGGACCACGGGCTGGAGGTGGGGCCCGTCTGGGTGCTGCGCCCCGCACGCGTCACGCCCCTGAACCCGTGCTCTTTGCGGAAATCCTCCCTGGAGGGAGGTCGGTGCCCTTCTGGCCTCCCCCAGTCCCCTGGTTGCCCGGTGAAAGTGTGTCATCTCTTTCTGGATGAGTAACAGACTGCCATCCTGGCCTGTCTGCACAGATTTTCCCCTTATCCCCCTTCACTGGCCTCTGCGGCGACCACCCCCTCCCTAGCTCCGCAGTGCCCTCAGGACAACGGCCAGGCCTCACATCCTCAGCCCTTATTTTCGAGCCCCTGCTTTTCGGGGGGTTAGGAGATATGGTCTGATACTTTGAGGGGAAAGGAGTGGTACTAAGGTTAGGGGAGTAGGGGGACGGATTGTGTGTAGGAGTGGTTCTCAGATTTTGGCAGGTAGAATGGGGAGTTTGGTAAAATACCGTTCACTAGGCTTCACACCCACACTTGCTGGGGGGTGAGGTGAGGCCCAAGAAATTACATTTTTCATTAATTCCCAAATGATGCTGCTGGTCACCTCTGGTGAGGGCCAGACATGCCTCCTGGAAATAGGAGCTACTAAAGGCTTAGAGGAGAGACGTGGGAAGGATTAGGATTAGCATTTATGGAGCTGAATGGCATGTCTTGGTCCATTTCCTGCATAAGGCTGGGCACACTAGGTTCCACTGAGGCATGAACCTGGACCTGGTTCTGCTGGGCTGATAAGGAGGGAGGCTTCTGTCTAGAAAGATCTTGCTGGAGAGAGAGTGGGGATGGGGCATGGGCTGCCTGCTTCCTAGTGTCCCTTGTCCCCATCTTCTCACAGGTGCTGGGCCTGGTGCGGGTGCCCCTGTATACTCTGCGGGATGGTGTAGGAGGCCTGCCTGCCTTCCTGGAGAATTCCTTTATCGGCGCTGCACGGGAACAGCTGCTGGAAGCCCTGCAGGACTTGGGACTACTGGAGTCTGGCTCCGTCCCGGGCCTGAAGATCCCAGCTCGTCACTAGATGCAGCCCTGCATGGGCCCATGGAGCCTGAGATCAGGACCTTGATACTAGGGAGGGAGGAAAAAGGGTAATGTTTTCTCTTTTGGGAGATGATAACAGATTAAAAGAAGTGTGTGCAATATGTTCTGAGCAGAGCCCTGCCCCACTTCCCCCAAACTTACGCTCTCAGGGGCAAAAATCTGCAGATCATCCCAGGGACCAGGCCAGCTCTCAGAGCCTGCTTCCTCCTGGTGTATTTGCACACACGGAGCTCTTTCACTCCCAGCAGGCAAGTGCACAGTTGGCTCCGTCAGGTCCAGTTTAACCAGGACATGGCATGGGTGGGTCCTGGCCTGTCACTATATCCTTGTTGGGGAGGGGCGTGTAAATGTGGGGATGTCTTTTCCCACACTCCTGCATGGCTTCTTGCCCGAGTCTAGCCCAGTTCATGTTTGTAGGGAGAGGACCGAAAACTCCTTCGCTCCTGAAACCTCTGAGTCATGGTACCTTCCCTCCCTGCCTACCCCCTCCATCACTCCGGACCTTTCATCCTTGGGACCCGTTGGACTCTGGGAACTGACTCAGTCCCTGTCTAGCTCTGCCTCATAAAAAGCATCACAGGAAAGAAGGGCTTATAACTGGGCCTCAGGTCTCTTCAGTTCTTTCATAAAATATTTATTGTGCACCTATTAAATGCCAGGTATTATGTAAGATACTGGAACTCTAGTGATCAACAAGACACCATCGGGCCTGCTCTCCAAGACCCTAGAGTGTTGGTCACATCAGCAAACTTTTTTGCATCAAGGAGAGGGGAATGAAACTCCATCTTTCAGTGGGAGGAGTAGCAAGGTATAGCAAAAAAAAATTGCAGCCATCAGAGACCTGGGTTTGATTCCCGGTGCCTGCCCATGTGAAAAAAAAAGAGAATATAGTGAGCAATGGGACGTGAGGTTGAGAAGCTGTCGCAGTGGGAGGTGGGAGTGATCTGGACCAGGGTGGTAGCGGTTGAGATGGGGAGAAGTGGATGCATCACCTTGGTGATGGCATTGACCGGACCTGCTGCTTTACTGGTTGATGATAGGTGAGGGAAAAGAGGATGCCCCTCTTTTAGGCTTGTGTCTTAAATATTCAAGTTGTGGATGAAGGGAATGCCTAGGTAGGTGGAGGAAGAAGTTTTTGGAGAGGACAGAATCAAGGTTATCAATGTGGGAGTACTGAGACAAATTTATGAGTTACCTGCATAAAGGCTATAAAAATTTACAAGAATGGATGAGGTTATCTGAGAAGAGAGAAAAGAAGTTGGTTCAGGAAAGGACCCTGTTCTAATTTTAGCTGCCAAAATGCGATGTACCAGACACAGAACAGCTTTTAAAAGGGGGAATTTATTAAGTTGTAAGTTTACAGTTCTAAGGCCGTGGAAATGTCCCAGTTAAAGCAAGTCTATAAAAATATCCAAATTAAGGCACCAATAAGAGGTTACCTTCACTCAAGAAAGGCCGATGAAGTTCAGGGTTTCTCTCTCAACTGGAAAAGCACATGGCAAACATGGCGATGTCTGCCAGCTTTCTCTCCAGGCTTCTTGTTTCATGAAGCTCCCCTGGGAGTGTTTTTCTTCTTCATCTCCAAAGGTCTCTGGCTTTGTGGGCTCTCAAGGTTCTCATCACTCTCTTTTGTGGGTCTCTCGGAATCTGAAGCCTTTTCCAAAATGCCTCCTGTTTTAAAGTATTGCAGTAAACTAATCAAGACCCATCTGGAATGGGTGGGGTCACATCTCCCTCTAATCCAAGGTGAATACCCTCAGTTGGACGAGTCCCATCTCTGTGGGGTAATCTAATCCAGCTTCCAACCTGCAGTACTGAATAGGGATTAAAAGAAACGACTCCCTCTACGAGATGGATCAGGGTTAAAACATGGCTTTCCTAGCGCACGTAATCCTTTCAAACCAGCACAGGCCATAAGGAGGACATATAAGAGATCTCGGTGCTGAGAGGAAGAAGGTGGGTAAGAAAGTGGTATGCCAAGTGCTTTTGAGCGTTTCAGTAACATGAGGGCAGACGATCCATTGGATTTGCTAGTGTGAGATTGTTGGTGACCTTGATGGGAGCAAGGTCAGGGAGGGGTAGGGACAGAAGGCAGATTGGAGTTGGTTGAGTGAATGAGAAATGGGGAAGTGGGCAGTGTGAGAAGCTGGCCCTAAACGGCGTAGAGAAATGGTATACCTGGAGAGGAATGTGGGATCAAGGAGGGAGGTAGAGCATGTGTATGCTAAGGACAGTGATCAAGACAGAGTGGTTATTGAGGGATCACAGTCCTTGAAAAAGGAAGAGAGATGGAGCCTTGTATGGAAGGAGGGACAGTCCTACAACATATAAGGCTCAAGAGAGAAGTTGGAAGCAAGTTTAGATAACTAAGGCTAAATTAAAGGTGGGATGTTAAAGGAGTTTGAATCTCTTGGTCGAATGAAGTGAGACCATCCCCTGGATGTGGGTGGAGGAGGTTCTCAGAAGGTCTGAAGTAGTCGGTCATCTTAGCTTAGAAAAGCAACCATGAAAGAAATGTAGTAGAACGGCAGGGCTAGGCTGAGATATGAGATGGTCACTCAGGAGGGTGTGCAGGCCAGGGCGGGAGGGGACATGTTTCCCTTTCACCAGTATTCTGCAGCTTGGATGGAGACACAGGATGGGTAGTTGAAGTTTTGCCAGAGGAATACGAAGGAAGGAGAGCGGCAAGGCAGTTAAGGTTTTGTGCACAGGAGAAATCATGGTCGATGGCCCCTGGGGTCTGAGGTTTAATCTGGATAAACTGGGAAATGAAGGCAGGAGTTGACTTCAGAGGGGTCAGCACATTGCTCTTGGTGACGTGGTAAGGGGCGAGTGTGAGGAGGGTCTGTGTGAGCCGGAGATACTGAGAGGAAGAAGAATCACAGGTGGTCGGGGCAGGGGGGGTGAGCTGGTTGGCTGGCTGAAGCCAGGCGAGGAGCTGTAAGATGAGACCCAGGAGTTAGGAGGCCAGAGGCTGGGATGAGCCTCCCTGGGATGTGCTGTGGGAGAGGATGGTGTACTAGGAGCTAACACCTTCGGTGGACAAGGGGAGTGGCCAGAGGCCGGGGCAGCCCTCGGGAGGGAAAAGACAGCGCCTCCTAGGAGAGGGTTCCTGAAGAAGGCTGGGGGTTGGGGGGTTGGGGTGGGGGGAGTCTTGAAGGACAGTGAAAAGCAGTGTGGGCACCAGGGGCCGTTCTTGAAGTACAGGGGTGTGAAGGAGAAGCATCTTCCCCTTGAAGGGGTTTTGGGTAAGCAGCCATAGAGGACAGGTTTATTACTCTCTCCTTGCCTAACCCTGAACCTTTCCTCAGACTACAGTAAACCCTCAAGGTAAGCAGGCTGGAGGGAATGGAATGGGCATGGGCGTGCACCCTGGGGACACAGCCCGTTCCTGCTTCATCTTTGCAAGAGAGGTGAGGACCCAGAGGCAAGTGCGGCCAGGGTAACTCACCCCTGATTGCACCGCTAACAGGTCCCTCACTTCAGGATCAAGTTTCTGCATCCAAAATTCATTTTTAGACGTCATCTGGTCCAATCTCGGGTACATTAGTACATCTCCTTTACAATACTTCATCTTAACTCTGCTCGAGCATGCCAGGGAAGACTCCTGGGCACTTCAGTGGCTGGCTGGCTTATTCATTCATTCATCATTCATTCAGATGAAGTTTCCTTATTTTTTTTAGATCTCTGGTACATGGAAGAGGACTCTATGACTTTCCCGTATCACCCCACAAACGCACACCCTCCCAGCAAGATAACTCTGCAGTGAGCCGTAATAAAAGCTCTTTGTTGCTCTGTGGTTTGAGTTGACCAGTTCACATCCATTCCTCCAGGGCTGTGGGTGGAGGGGTGGATGCTGATGCAAGCTCCGACTCTGCTGCTTTCCCTCTTGCCGGTTACCATCCTGCTGAGGGATAAGGAAGCCTGGGGATGGTTACCCACTTCAGAGTGTATTTGACCTTATTAAAACCAATAATCTGGGGTAGAAAGAAGATGGGAAGCTTTGCTTTAATCCTCAGTCTCCCACTTAGTACTTTGATGACTTTCAGCCGGGCACTTGACCTCTTTTCCTTATCTGAAATAGTGGGTTGGCGATTCCTGTGGTGAGGGTTAAATGATGCAGCACTTGGGATATGACTTTCGAGAAAGTGCCCAGCGCTAGGTCAGCACCGGTACCGCCACCGTGTTTCACTTCCTGCTTGTTAGCACATTTTGTTTTTTGGAAGATGAGTGGCGTGAGCCTCTTCTCCCCAAACACATATCTCTGCCTTTCTCAGCATAACCGGCAAGAAGCTCACACTTCTCAACTTTGTGCTTTTCTCTCGGGTGTGCCGGCTGCTGGTGCCGAGTAAACGCTTTGGGGCCCCATGCTGCCCTGAGCCACACGGCCCTTCTAGTTACCCAGTTTCTGGCAAAGCTGATGCTTTTAAGCTGAAACTGTTGCTGCTCAGAAGTGAGACCTCGCCTTCTGTACGCCAGAGTCCATTAAATGACACCAGGATTTTGAGAAGAGCAAGAGTTTATTTAGCAAAGGCTAGCCTTGTGAAGACAGGAAGACAGCTCCCCAAATCTATCTCCCCCAATTGGACAAACTTGCAGTGTTCATTGCATCAATTGAAGGCAGGTACGTTTAGATGAGGAGGTTAGAGATAGTCTAATCTCACTATGTGCAGATTGATCACAAACTAGGCTCATTTGAAATTTAAGGTTTAGGCTACTGTTAGGCGCTGGCCCACTCTAATTAAAACTGGCCTGATCAGTTCTGGGCTGACTCATATTACTTTATTAATAAATATGGAGGGGCTATGTGCAAAAGTATCAGACTTCAGGGTTGCAAAACAAGATAAGGGGATATATGGTGGTCCAGTCACAAATTATCTCGTTACTGTCCACTTACAGGGCCAAGATTATGCAGTTATAAAGTAGAGCATCATATCAGAGAGACAAGTTATCTGGTTACAGTTCATTGAGCTACAACAGCTATAGATAATTGCTTCTGCGCAGATCACAGTATAACAGAAGGTTAGACAGTATTTAGATAATGATTATATTTTGTTAACACTCAGTTACAAAACATTTGAGGAAAGAATAGCTGTCTCCTTCCCCAGTTGCTCAGTGAAACAGACAAGGGAAACAGTACAGAAGTGGGGAGAGGTGTTTTCAGGAGCTTATTACTCAGAAAACAGATTTTTTTCCCCCAGAACTCTCCCCCAAACAGACAAATGAATAGAGAAAAAAAAAAAGTAAAAATAGAAGAAAAAAAGCTTTTCACTTGTGATGAAATTAGCACATGGCACCGGAATTTGAACCAAATTAGTAGATTCTGGGCCTTAGCCCACCGCACAGTGGGGCAGAAGAGCAGAAGGTGGGAAAATCATAAAGACACGTTTATTTCTGAGGCAGAGCACCTGGAGGCATGGGCAGGACAGAAGAAAAAGAGAAATGCCCCTCGTGAGCTAAGTCCACAGAAAACTCCTGTAAAGAGGAATCACGTGGCCTTGCTCTCCTGGTCTCCCACTTCCGGTCTGACCTGGCTACAATCTGGGGGTCTGTGCGCCCTCCCGTGGTGAAGGCAGCCTGGCAGGTGCCACTCTCACAGTTGCAAAAACAACAATAGCCAGGGGGCTTACAGAAGGGTGTGAAATGCAAAAAGGAGTGCCCCACCGGCTCTCCCCCGGACTGGAGGGAGACTGTGTATCTGGGCCTTTCCCCAGAATGCTCAGTCCACCCTCATGCAGGGATGCAAACCCAACCCCAACCCCCATCCATCTCCCACCCTGGGGTTTCTGTTACTTCCTTAGGCACTCCCAGCTGATGCAGTTAGAAAGGATATTCCTCGTTCCACTCAGGGAGACAACCCCTGGGAGGGCTTTTCAATCATTATAGAGAGCTCTTGCTAACAAAAGTTCCCAGTCATAACTTTTATAACCCACAGTCCCAGTTTCTCCACTCTCAGCAGGCAATTGAATGACAGACCTGGTAAATTTACATCCTGTGATCCAGCACTAATTCCAGGGATTTAGGTAAAGGCCAGGGAGGGGTTGGTAGGGATTAAGTCAGGTCCCCAACAGAAGGCATTGTGCTGGTTTGAATCAGTTGTGTACCCCAGAAAAGCCATGTCCTTTAATCCTCATTCAATATTGCTGGGTGGGACCTTTCTGATTGTTTCCATGGAGATGTGACCCACCTAATTGAGGGTGGTAACTTTTGATTAGATGGTTTCCGTGGAGATGTGTCTCCACTCATTCAAGGTGGGGTTGCTTACTGGGGCCTTTGAAGAGGGAACCATTTTGGAAAAAGCTTTAGAGCCTACACAGCCAGAGACCTTTGGAGATGAAGAAGGAAAATGCCACTGGGGGAGTTTCATGAAACAGGATGCGGGGAGAGAAAGTGAGCAGACTTCGTCGCCATATACACTTCAAGCTGAAAGAGAAATCTTGAACGTCATCAGCCTTTCTTGAGTGAAGGCAATGTATTGTTGGTGCCCTCATTTGGACATTTTTACAGCCTAAGAATTGCAAACTTGCAACTTAATAAATTCCCCTTTTTAAAAGCTATTCTGTTTCTCGTATATCATATTCTGGCAGCTTGCAAACTAGAATAGGCATATTCAGGTCCCAACCCCTGATCCTAAGCATGTGAAGCATTTGTAAATAGGCCCTTCCAAGATGTTACTAGTTAAGGAGTGCCCAAACTGCATGAGGGTGGGCCCTAACCCAATATGGCTATAGTCATTATAAGCAAAGGAAATAGGGCACAAAGAGAGAAGCAACAGGGGCAGCTTCTATAAGTCAGTGGAACACAGAAAAGAAAGGAGAAGTTGCCATCATATGCATTACCATGTGGTAGAAAAACCAAAACAACTCCAAAGATTGCCAGCCAGCCAGAACATACCAGCCCCAGGGGGAAGCAAGCCTTCTAGCCTCTGAAAATGTGAGCCAATGAATTCGTGTTGTTACATCAACTCATTGTATGGTATTTGTTTTAGCATTCAGGAAACTAAAACGACAAGTTGCTTGTTTGAGGGTAAAAGACCAGAATAATTGCCTCCAATTAACTCAAATAAGCAGGAAATAATATTGGGCCTATTCAAAAATACTACCAAATAGAAAAGGAAATGAATACTGGTTGTAAATGATATAAAGCATACCATAAAAGGTTTATTTCGACAAACAAGCAGTATTTGCTTAGGGAATTTAAGGAAAACATGGACTTTTGAATATGAGATAAAAGATGAGACAAGATGTAGAAACAACTGCAACACAAAGGAAAGGAATTAAGGAAACAGGCATCTTTGAAGAACTTAAAATTACATTACAAACAACAAAAAGCATCATGACTGGGTGAGCCATCAGTGATGTGGAGAGTTGGCTTAAGAAAATCACCTATAGCACAGGAAAGAGTCCAGAGCAGTGAAAATTATCAGAGGGGGCATGTAACTAGAGATCAGGCCATGGAAATCCTGGGTACCAGTAATTGATAGAATGAAAATATGAACATGGCACATGAAAAAGGAGCAATATTTTAGAGGAAACAAGAAAATTTCCCTGGAAGAGTCTCCCACGTGCAGATAGGAAGGGCTTGTTGTGTTAAGAAAAAGAAATGAAAATGAAAAACAGAAAAGAAAAAGAAGGAAAAAAACCCAAAACATACCAGGTTGTCATTTTTCATACCAAGGACATTGCTAAGCTAGGTTAATCAGGTCACTTACAATGGGAAAAAAACCCTTTATATCCATCCAAACTGACATAGATATTACCCAGGTACTTGAACTGGAAAACAACACAAGTGTTTCTTAGCAATCTATGAGATGAAACAAAGTAAAAAATTGATCAATGGAGTAAAATTGTGTAGGAAGGAATTGGTTGTGAGTACTGGCTTTTATTATTTCTAAATTTAATGCTAAATAATTGTTTGTGATGACTGTAACATAAATGTAACCAGTTGAAAGTGCATATGTACAATATGGAAGGAAAATAATATATAATTTGATTAATATGTTAGTCCAATAATTCTAAATCATTCCAATAAAAGTGAGATAGAAAGGGGGACAAAGTATAAAAATGTGCTAATTTAATTGGAGAAGTGAGTAGATACTAAAATTGATAAAGCTCTTAGTTAAAAAATGAAATTTTATTATTTCAAGGGACATGCCAAGCAATATGATTCTGGTTGGATATGAAAGGACAGACAAAAAGTGTGTTCTAGTTTGCTGGCTGCTGGAATGCAATATACCAGAAATAGAATGACTTTTAAAAAGGGGAATTTAATAAGTTGCGAGTTTATAGTTCTAAGGTCAAGAAAATGTCCCAATTAAAACAAGTCTACAGAAATGTCCAATCTAAGGCATCCAGGGAAAGATACCTTGGTTTAAGAAGGCCAGTGAAGTTCATGGTTTCTCTCTCAAGTGGAAGGGCACATGGTGAACACAGTTTCTCTCTCAGCTGGAAGGGCACATGGCAAACACGGTGCCATCTGCTAGCTTTCTCTCCTGGTTTCTGGTTTCATGAAGCTCCCCGGGAGGCGTTTTCCTTCTTCATCTCCAAAGGTCTCTGGCTCATGGACTCTCTGGTGGTGCTGCTCTCTCTGAGTCTCCCATTCTCCAAAATGTTTTCTCTTTTATAGGACTCCAATAAACCAATCAAGACCCACCCAAATGGGTGGAGACATGTCATCACCTAGTCCAGTTTAACAACCACTCTTGATTAAATCACATCTCTAGGGAGATGATCTGATTACAGTTTCAAACATACAGTATTGAATAGGGATTATTCTACCTTTATGAAATGGGATTTTGATTAAAACATGGATTTTCTAGGGGGCATACTTCCTTTCAAACCAGCACAGAGTATCACGCTATTACAATTACAATAAATAAGTGAGGAATTGTCATAATATTAATATCAAAATTCAATGTCAAAAGCATTAAGTGGAATTGACAATTATTTCATTGATTAAGAGATAATCCACTATGCTTATTTTTCCTTTCTATGTATGTACAAGTGAACTCTACGATAAAAATCCCTATCTGAATAAGTCTAAAAGATCTTATCTGTAAAAAAATCTTAAGTGTTATGAAAACATCATGTTGTACCTTAACAGACACCATTTTTCTTTCTTAGATGTACATAAAATAATAATGCATATCACAATCAATGGTGTCTTAGAATGAATGAAATTCAGAAGGAGATAAGCTCCATTTTTACCTTGGAGGCATCTGAAGACATAAGTGACATCTAAGAAATAGCACGTGGTATACAGCACTGTCTGAGAGATGAGAAGTCAGAGATCTCAATAACATGGCTTCTCTGCCTTATTCCCTGGCAGAGACACCAGGGAAAGGGCCAGGTCACGCAGTCCTGAGTGTGGACGCTCAGAAGTGCAGGTCACAGAGAAGAAGCAATGCAGTGGCTCGAGGCAGCATTCCAGCAGCTGGGGCATGATGCTGGGCAGTGGACTTCCTCAGCCTAGAGCTGGAAGGAAGCTTTCTGAGGTGCAGGACTTGGGAAAATCAGTCCCTTTTGCCCATCGGTGCCTTTGATGGCCAGATTGCCTTCAAGTATCCTACAGAAGTGACTAAGTTCCTAGACTAGCAGGAGAGGAGAATTACAGATGACACGGAACTGTCTAAAGAGACACACACTAGCAGTGTAGGAGGAGCTGCCGGGGCTAGGTAGGTACAGGCAGAACCAAAACCTTAACTGGTTCTGTTGCTTATGGAAGGAGTTAGCATTGCATTTGGGTTTGTTATAGGCACAAATCTTTGGGTAGAAAAGTTTAGCACCAACTTATAGCGACTGCAGCATCTTAATACTTTAAGATCTGCTGAAATCCTGCCTTCATTACCCCATTTCCCAAGCCAGGATCTGTGGTCTATTCCAGCATCTCTAAATTTGGGGGACAAAGGAGTTGAAGGTTAGAAACTGAACACATGGTCTCCACAGGCATCAGAAACCTGCTTTCAGATGATGCTGAGGAAATGCTGACCCTCTTTTTTTTGGCATGGGCAGGCACCGGCAATCAAACCCGGGTCTCTGGCATGGCAGGCGAGAACTCTGCCACTGAGCCACCATTGCCCGCCAGCTGATCCTCTTTTTAGTAACATATTCTTTTCATTAAATGCAGCTCACATGCTGGTCCATTCCTGGAAAGTCCCATTTGCCCCGTGCCTCTCCAACTCGTATTTGTTCTTCAAAATGCGTCACCTGTTAGGATAGCTTACGCTGACTGCTAGTCTGCTTTGAGCCCCTTTCTCTGGCTTCCATGGCAACCTGAGCATGCCCCCACAGTGCACACATCCTACTGCCCAGAGCTCTTCCTTTTGACTGTTCTGATCCCACTAGAACATGACTTTATTTCCCCAGCATCTGATATGTCACCTTACAAAGCACACTCAATAAACACTCAGTAAAATGTTTATTGATGAATGCAAGCTCATTTTGAATATTAACTTATATTAGTGCTTTTTCAAAGAATTTGTTCACAGTACCACAAAGAGGATTCATGTCTCTTTTATAAATCCAGTTGTCATATGATTTCAGGCAATTCCCTTAGCCCCGTAGGGTCTTGGTGTCTCTAACTGCTGCAAAGAAGATAAACTGCAATATGACCATCTCAAGGGCAGGATCTGGGTGCCCTGTATTCTCCATTATCTAGCACAATGCCTGGCTCATAGTAGTTGCTCAACAAATATTTGAATGAATGATTCTGTAAAATGAATGGGATGGATAAATGATCTCAGAGGTCTCTCTTGGGCCTCACCATAATGTAAAGACAAACTTTCCCTCACATGATCCAATCAAAACACTTCTTAATTCTTAATCCACTGGGTCCAATTTAATGAGGTAAATTTATAAGGCTGCTCAGATGTATCCTAGCAACATGTTACTATAGCAATATCACACTTCTTGTTCACCAAATGATGGGTACAGTACACGAGCTCACCTAAGTTATATGTTGAGGTTGGAACTCAAGACCAAATTTCTGTTATGTGCTAAGGCTTTAATAGTCCCTAAACACCCTTTTTATATCCTCATCTACCTGTTAGCTGATGCCTGAAATTCTATCATTCATCTCCTTAGTATTAAGCCTTTGATGTCCTTTAAAGAGCACAGAGCATTCATGAATATTTTTCAATAAGGCCCAATATCAGAATAAGTATCCTTATTTGTGGGCTGCACAGAGTTTTTAAAGATAACTTTGGTGAGTTGAGAAGATCATATTGCTTCAATTTCATAATGCCATTTTAAGGGAATTAAATTCACAAACTATTGCTTCAGATCTGCTAGCAAATGAGCTGTTTATCGCACACTGATTGTGTGAGCAGGTTAGGCCTGCTAGTTCACGTATGATAGCTAATCATGTGACAAAAGCCTTTGATAAAAATCTCAGGCAGACCACATTTCCCTTGGAGCTATGTGTGTTGGATGTGTAGACTTTAAGCTAGTACCTCTCATTTGCACCAATACATGAAGAAAGATCTGTAAGTGTACTCTTTATGTGGGGAGAGGAGAAAGCATAACGTTTCAAGGTTAAGAATTAGGGGAAGAAAGAGAGGGACTGTCAAAAGTCGGGGGAAATATGTTCAGAAAGAGACATAGGAGCACTGCAATCCATTAATTATCAATCAATTACTTAACATTCTGTTAGTTAGCAATTACCACAATAAGGTTACGTAACCACCACACAATCTCAGCAGTGTACAATATAAGTATTGATTTAGCTCACATGTCTTCAGTCCGTCTGGAGTTAGCTGTTCTAGGCTGGACTTGACTGGGGATGACTCTGCTCCCTGGGTTTCTCATCGTTGTCATGGGACCAGCAGGCTCACTCAGGATATTCTTCTCACGGCCACCGTAGAGACGCAACAAGTTGTCACACAAGTGCTTTTCTGGCCTTTGGTCACATCACACCTGCTAATATTCCACTGGTCAAAGCGAACCACGTTGCTAAATCCAAAGTCAAGAGGTAGGGGACTGTGCTCTGCCTCTTAGACACAAGTGAATGCTGTGGATGGATATAAGGAGGGGTGAAGAGTGGAGGACATTTACCCAATCTACTCTGTACCCTAAGACGTACATTATTTATATCCTGTTATGTCTTTTTTGAAAAAATGCATTTTTATTGAGATATAGTCACATACCATACAATCACCCAAAATTTACAATCAGTGGCTGATAGTATCATCATATAGTTGTGCATTCATCACCACAATCAATTTTAGAACTTTGTCATTACTCCAAAAACAGTAAAAGAAATAAAAAAGAATACCCAAAACATCCCATAGCCTTATCCCCCCATATTATTTATTTACTTTTTTGCCTTTATTTTCTTACTCATCTGCTCATACACTGGATAAAGGCAGTATAAGTCACAAGATTTTCACAATCACATGGACACACCATAAAAGCAATACAGATATACAATCAGCACTAAGAATAAAGGTTACTGGATTATAGTTCAACAGTTTCTATCCTTCTAGCTATTCCAATACACTAGAAACTAAAAAAGAATATCTAAATAATGCATAAGAATTACCTTCAGAATGACCTCTCGACCCTATTTGAAATCTCTTAGCCATTGAAACTTTATTTTGTTACATTTCTTTTTTCCCCTTTTGGTCAAGAAGGCTTTTCTCAATCCCACGATGCCAGGGCTAGGCTCATCCCTGAGAGTCATGTCCCATGTAGAGGAGAGGGGAGAGGGTCACTAAACTTTACTTCTGTACAACTAATCTTCTGCTAATATATTCTAGTGTAGTTTCATCTTTAGTTGTTCCATTTCATCTCCTATCTTCTATTTCTTTGCAGAAACCTCTATCTTTCCATTAATTTCAAGAGGGTTCACCCTTATTTCTCAGATCATTCTGATATTAGCTGCTTTAAAGCCTTTGTCAGATAAGCCTTTGTCAAAAAAGAGTGAAAAGAAAATAACAATACCCAATACTACATTTACTTACCTGGGCCATCTCTATATTAACACCTCTAGATGGTCCTTCCCATGTCGGATGAGGTTTTCCTGTTTTTTTGTGTGTGTGCTCTCTGAGCAATTTTTTATTCTATTCTGGATGTATTCAATATCATGTTACAAACCTCTTGGTCTATATTAGTATATTTTTGCTTTAGAAGACAATTTACCCTGCAGTGTTCAGTCTGCAATTTCCAACCAGCTTCATGTACAGCCTGGTTTCCATATCAGTTCTATTTGTACAACCCGTGCAATGCAACTTGCATCTGTCCTGAGTGTGTGCCACAGAACAGTCCATCTGGGTCATGGTTAGGAGTCTATATTTTCATTCTGTTCTCAAAGTCTTTCTATTATGTTTCTGATCAGATTCAAGTATGAGCCATCAGAGCTAAGTTCAGAAGTTCATGTACAATTTAGAGGTGCTTTCACAAGCTTATCACTTCCCGCCATCTCCCCAGTACTTCTTGTCACACTTCTTGTCTCCTCTTTTTTGGATCTCTGGTCAAAAGACTAATGGGAATTTAGTTACCCAGTAATGCTATGTATATGCCCATGTCCCCGGCCAAGTAGCAAGAAGGCGAAAAGGAAGAAAAGCAATGGATATTGGTGTCACCTCTCTAAAGATCGCCTCTGAAGGGCAATGATCTGATTGAAAAACAGAGGTTGAGAGATGGCTGGTCACTGCTCTAACGTGGAAAGGCAGAAGGTGGAGGAGCGAGACTGGGGTTCAGGATGTACAACTCCTGCCCTGTGCTCTCCCCACACCCCCGCCTTGGTCTCCCTCCTACCTGTGTACCTGCCATGCCCCCTGTGGCGTCCGGTGAGTGGCCCTGGGAGTGACGAACCAGCCAGTGGGATCCTAAGCTGCACATGCTACAGCCAAAGGAAGGGCATTGAGAACAGTGACAGGCTACAGCTTGGGGAGACCCCCCACCATGAAAGAAGTAGCAAGATGACAAGGGATTCCATGAGGGGTAGTAACCTAGTTTACTAAGTGGTGGGACCTCAGAAGGGACTGCACCCAGGGGAGGACATAGCTGGGAGGGTTAGGAGACAGTCGTTTTGATGCCCAAGTACCCCAGGAGTTCAAACTGAGGTCCACACCCCAGCCTGGTGGCATCTGAACTGGTTGTCTATCTGCCATTTCATTAATGTTTTCTGTACTCAGAAGATATGCTTCTTCCAAGAACCTGATTAAGAAGTAAATCATGGGCGGTGTGATGGTGGCTCAGCCGGCAGAATTCTCACCTGCCATGCCGGAGTCCCGGATTCAATTCCCAGTGCCTTCCCATGCAAAAATCGATCAATCAATCAATCAATCAATCATTGTGAGACAGAAGTCTTGATCAGTAATGTATGTCCCGTAATCCTCTGAACTGAAGACAACACTCATCCTCCCTTAATTCCTTACTAACAGAACCCAAGTGTCATTGGGGATAGCTGACCAGATGTTAGGTCTTTCCAACCAGCCCTGGCAGACAAGGGCGGGTGCTCAGAGGGCTGAGTAGGAGATGTGGGGAGGGACTCGCAGGACAGAGCTTTTGAAAGGGGACTTGGCTGACAGATGATTCACCTTTCATCTTCTGCCTTCTTCTTTCCTGGGATTTGGACACGATGGCTAGAGCTAAGACAGCAGTCTTGAGAGCATAAGGATGAGCTTCACACCTGAGAATGGGAAAGCAGAAAGCTAGAAGGTGCCTGGGTTGTTGCTGATGAGCCAGTGTGGATCTGTTACACTCCCCCTATTTTTATGTGAGACAATAAACCCCCTCTTGTTTAAAAAAATAAAGTAAGATAAAAAAAAATAAACTTGCATTGTTCTGCCTGCTGTCAAAAAATTCCCCAGCATTGATGGACTTATGTGAAGCCATTGTCTCTCTCTGTCAGCCTCCCCACATCCACCCCATATTCAACAAGACAAAGAAGTCAGGAATGAACTCTGTAGCTCAGACACTGCAGTAACCAGAAACCTGTAGCTAGTCTGGTATCCATAGTTTCCCTTGCCAAGAATACTTGGGCAGAGATAAAAGAGTCAAATGGCCTCTCAATCTCACATAACCATTCTGCTCTAAGTCAAGGTGGAATATTCAAGCTTCAGCAGCAATATATCAAAAGATCAATCAAAAAATATATATAAATTAGACTGTTCTCCAGAGTATGAAACATTTGTTTGCTTACCTGACTATAGCATTAGTAATATGGTTAGCACTCAAATGAATAGGCTGGTACAGCCTTGCAAGTTTATTTCCTACGCTTCACTTGGGCAGAACAATTTGCACTGATTCTTACAGTTCTTAAAGCCAATATGTTGTCAAGTCTTTTACAACTGACAAGGCACCACATGGCTCACTCCTGGAAATCTGGAAGCACTTACTAGCACAATCACCCTAGGATGCCTTGAGAGTGTGTGTGTGTCGAATAGCACACGTGTACCATGTGTGCTACTTATATACAGAAAATCGAGTCTACTGTGTACTGGGTACTTTATGTAAATCATTTAATTTAATTTTCCCAGTCACCTTTTAAACTGGAGAAGTTAAATGATTTTCCAGCAGCCACAGAATTAGTAAGTAGCAGTGTTATGATTTGAATCCAGGCCAAAATTTGCTGTCTTGCTGCCTTTATAGGAAGTGAATTAAGTTATACTTTTGTTTTGTTCCCTTTTCCTCCTTCCCTGTCCGCCTCTTATCTGCCAAACTCTACACTCATTTACTCAGTAACGATTTATTGAGTACTTCTAATATCGAGGCATTAGTTTAGGTACTAGAGATACAGCAATGAATAAAATAGACAAAAAATCCCTGGCATCAAAAAATCCCTGGCATCAAGCTTATATTTTAGTGAGGACTGTTTGATCTCCGTGTCCTAATCTTCTAGATTTCCACCCTCAATATCATTTTCCTTTCATTCACCCAATAAACTCGGAGCTTCTTCTCCAATCTTATTTGCTCTAAAGTATAACTCGTCATCTCAAATCATAAGGGCAGTGGTAATCTGTCTTCATTACTCTGCTCCAAGACACTTTTTGCTGACCCATTGTTTTGGTTTCAGAGAAGGCAGCAGGGCCCTGCTCTGGCCACTTGCCCAGTGAGACCTGGATATAAGGGCTTTGGGGTGCTCAATGGGTCAAGAAACATTGATTCGGATTGAAAGGGTATCCCATGTCCAAATTCTAAGGAAGCAGCTCTGAGCCAGAGATCTGTGGGCAGGAGTTCGTTAACTCAACTCCTGTTGTGGGCTCAAGCACAAATAGGGCAGAGGAAAATGTCGAACTGCAATGCCTTCAGAGTCATCCCCTACTGAGGGAAGGGAGCCAGGCCTTTGTATATCCACATAAGCCAGTTGCTGGATGCAGGCTCCCCTAGGAAGGGAGCATGGCTTTGGGCAAGGTGGTTCTCCCTAGTCATGGAACCCCCCAGACCGGGCCTCAGCTGAGCGTCAACAACCAGCACATCTAGAATCTCGGGGAATGGGGGATCAGGGTGGGAGACCACAGCGTCCACTCACATGTAAGCTGAGAGTGACATTTCCCCCCGCCTTCCATAGCTAGCACAGTGCCATCAGCTCACTCCCTCTAGGAATTATGTCAGTGGGTTTTTGCAGAAACTCATAAGGCCATAAAGCATGAAGCTCAAACCTGAACACCTCTAGACTCAATAAAAAACACTACAGAAAAACCAGGACAGAGCAAAGGAAGTGGGGAAAAGATAAAAGGGAAAAGATCATGCTAGATTACTTGTCTTCAGAGACTATACACGCTAATATATGTTAATCAATAAGAGTATATAAACTCAATATGGTCATGAGTAACATCTGTAGAAATAAAATTAAAATGTATAACATTAAACCAACAGAAGAATATTGATCTATTCAATGACAATCAGGAAAGAAAAAAGAAAGACAAAAGTAAAATGGAAAAAAAAAAAAGAAATAGAATATTAAGAATATGTGCAGGGTGGACCTCAGTGGCCCAGTGGCAGAGTTCTGGCCTGCTGTGCTGGAGGCCCAGGTTCAATTCCCAGAGCCTACCCATGAAAAAAAAAAAAAAAGGAAGAACATGTGCAAATAGAACAGTAATTATGATATGGTTTAAATTAGTTAAATGCTAGAGAGACCATTGTCAAGGAGTTTATGATATAGGGCACAGAACCAGGCAATAAATTAAATAAATAAGAAAATTATATAGCATATTAGAAGGTGATGAATGCTATGGAGGAAAAGAAAGCATTGAAGAAAGATAGAAACAGAGCCTAGAGAAACTACAGAAGCCATAGAACCGACAGAAATGTCACAGCAGAGCTGACAGAGATGTGGACATGCGGAGAACAGAGACACGGATGCTTGGAGGTGTTTGGAGCCCAGCAGATGTTGCCCTGAGAGGTTAAGGAAGCCAGAGCCTGGAGAGGCAGATGCCAGCCACTGACTACCCAGCTGACAAAGGTGCTCCTAACCCATGGACCTTCCTTGAATTAAGGTACAAGCGGCGGGTCCAATATATTCACAGGAACAATGTCTTCCCATGTCCTCCCTTGAGTCCAGAGTTACCCAAACCATACTTATCCTGCGGTGGAAATGCTGCAAGAGTTACCTGATAAAGGAGCAGTATGTGAGGTGGTAATTCAAAATATTTAAAAGAAAATATTCTCGTGAAATAATGAAGTGGCATGGTGTGAAGATGAAGCACAGATACAGACTTAGAGAGAAAATGCACGGGGACAAGTTATAATACAGGTCTCCCTATTCCCTGAGGCACAGCAATCTTGAAATCACGAATTAATAACCCTATAGCATCCTCAAGGTACTCAAGTGAAGGAAGAATCCCACATTTTCACTTTAAATTAAAAGCTAGAAATGGTTAAGTTTAAAGAGGAAGGCCTGTGAAAAGCAGAAATAGGCCACAAGGCTAGGCCTCTTGTGTCAATCAGTTAGCCAACTTGGGAGTGCGTTGAAAAAGTTCTTGAAGGAAATGAAAAGTGCTTCCTCAGTGAACACATGAATGGTAAGAAAACAAAGTAGCTTATTGCTGATATGGAGAAAGTTTACTGGTCTAGATAGAAGATCAAACCTGTCACAACATTTCCATAAACCAAAGTCTAAACTTGAGCAAGGCCTTGGTTCTCTTCAATTCATTGAAGGCTGAAACAGGTGAAGAAGCTGCAGAAGAAAAGTTTGAAGCTAGCAGAGGTTGGTTCATAAGATTCAAGAAAATAATTTTATGGATAACGTAACATAAAATTGCAAAGTGAAAAAGCCAGGGCTGATAAAGAAGCTGCAGCAAATTATGGTGAAGATCTAGGTAAGATAATTGATGATGATGCCTACACTAAATGAGAGATTTTCAATGTAGATGAAACATCCTTCTAATGGAAGAAGATGCCATCCAGGACTTTCCTAGCTAGAGAGGATAAGTCAATGCATGGCTTCAAAGCTTCAAATGACAGGCTAACTCTCTCGTAAGGTGCTAACACAGCTAAGAACATGAATTTGAAGCCAATGCTCAGATAGTATTCTGAAAAGCCTCAAGCACTTTAGAATTATGATAAATCTACTCTGCCTTGTTCTAGAAATGGGGTAACAAAGCCTGGAAGGCAGCACATCTGTTTACAACATGATTTAATGAATATTTTAAGCCCAGTATTCAGACCTACGGTTCAAAAAATAGGATTACTTTCAAATTATCATTGCTCATTGAGCACATACTTGTTCCTCCAGAGTTCTGATGGAGATGTGGGGTGAAACTGATGCTACTATGTAGCACATGGACCAAGGAATCATTTCAACTTTCCCATTTTATTATTGAAAAAATATATATCATAAGAATATAACTGCCATAGGTAGTGATTCCTCTATTGGATCTGGGTGAAGTCCATTGAAAACCTGCAAAGGATTCACCATTCAAGATGCCATGAAGAACATTCGTGATTCATGGGAGGAGGTGAAATGATCAACAGAGACAAAAGTTTGGAAGAAGTTGATTCCAACCCTTATGGATGACTATCAGGGATTCAAGACTTCAGGGGAGGAAGTAATTGCAAATGTTGTGGAAGCAGAAGGAGAACTAGTATTGAAATTGGAGCCTAATGATGTTACTGAATTTCTGAAATCTTATCATAAAACTTAAGATGATGAGTTGCTTCTTATGGATGAACAGAGAAAGTGGCTTCTACTCCTGTTGATATTGCTGTGAACATTGTTGAATGACACAAAGGATGTAGAATATAATGTGAACTTCATTGATAGGTAGTGGTGGGATTGAAGAGGATTGATTCCAGTTATGAAAAAGTTCTACTGTGGGTTAAGTGCTGTCAACCAACAACTTATGCTACAGAGAAATCCTTCTTTAATGAAAGAATCAAACAATGTGGTAAACAAGTTTCTGTCTTTTATTTAAAGAAATTGCCAGAGCCTCCACGCCTTCAATAACTACCACTCTGATCAGTCAGCACCTGTCAATATTGAGGCAAGAACTCCTATCAGCAAAATGATTTTACCTTGCTGAAGGCCCAGGAGATGGTTAACATTTTTTTTTCAGTAAAGTATTTTTAAATTAAAGTTTGCACCTTGTTTTTTATAAACATAATGGTTGTCAATAGACAACCATACAGTGGAAACATAATTTTTATATGCACTGGGAAAACAAAAATACTGTGTGACTCACTTTATTGGAATATTAATTTTATTGTGGTGGTCTAGAACTGAACCTGCAATCTCTCCAAGGTATACCTGTCATTATCTTTTGCCAAATTTTACATTGCTTATGTGTTTAAAAAATTAAGACAAATGTACTGATTTTACATGGAGAGTTCAATGAAATTTCACAAACTGAGCAAACCATTCAAAAGACAGAATCTTGTCAGTCCTCCAATATATTATGGGTCTCCTCCAGGCCAGTACTCTGGGTGTGACAGAAATTATGAGTTCTAACTCATAAACTAACCATTTTTCAATTATATCAATTTTGTAGCTTATTCCACTTATTTATGACAATGTCATATTTTTAATCTTTAATATTTCCATTTGTTTCTTTTCATGACTTCTTTTTTCTGCTCTTCACAGTGCTAATCTCTTACTTTACCTCTTTGAGTATATTTAATTATGCTTAAACTCTTGTTCTGTAAGTTCCAATGGACATTTGTTCCATTTGTTGCCTTTAGGGGGGTGGTTATTTTGCTCTGGGAATCATGTCCCGGTTTTAAGCTACCCTGTCAGGAAATGTGTTTTGAGGAAGAGCTGAATCCTTCGAGTGAGTTTAAGGAGAGGGGAGGGGTGAGCCCCAGAGTGGAATGCCTCTGGGACCACAGAGCTTTGCAGCCTCCTACCTTCAGCAGCCCGCTACCAGGAAACTCCAGTAGTCAGGTAAGTATTCTGCATTGCTCCACCAGGTCTAAAGGGGAAGAGGTGAATGAGTGAATACTAAATATCCACTGGTCTGTCCTACTTGCATCAACAATTCACCCCAGCAGGACTTTTTCTGTGCTTTGATATATCCTGACAACACGGGCATCCTGTGCTGTTACAAAAATGCAAAATCATTCATTAACTGCCCTGCTATCCCACCATAACTAAAGCTAACAATTTTACTCTGTCTTTTTTTCAAATTATATGATGGTGCAATGTTTGCAGCCATAATCATACCCATTCATACATTTCTTTTTCTTGTTTTACTTAATATAACATTTCCTCATGTTCCTCATAGTTCCAAACTATGGCCCATGGATTACATTTGGGCTGGGGTCTATTTTTGTATAGTCCACAAGCTAAAAATACATTTTACATTTTTAAAAGGTTGTAAAGAAAAAAGAACATGTGATAAGATCATATATGGGTCTCAAAGCCTTAAATATTTACTATCATGTCTATAAAGAACAAGTTGGCCAATCCTTGCCCTATATCAGGGGTGGTAAAATATAGCCCTTACATTTGTAAATAAAAGTTATTGGAGCACAGCCATGACATTGTTGAATAGTTGTGACAGAGACTGTATGGCCTGCAAAGCCTAAAATATTTATTCTGGCCATTACAGAGAAATTTTGCTGACCCCTGAACCAAACTTTTAAGTAGTTTATAATTTGGGCTATTACTAGTAATGCCATCTGAAACATCTTTGTGCATATAATTTTTCATAGTTTGGACAACTTAGTTGGGAGAGACTAACAAAAATGGAATGACTAGGTTTAGTTAATAAAGACAATTTTAAAGCTGATACTGCCCTAATATTCTAGGTATGATATAATAAAAGTTCTTGGTGGCAATAAGAATGGAAAGGAAGGCCCAGTATTCTTGTAGGAAGCACTTCTCTGGTCCCTGTTAAGCTAGACATGTAAGTTTCCATTAGTTCTGATTAAAAATGGAGGGTGAAAAAGCAGATAGAAGTAAACTCTCGAGGTGTCAGGGTGTACATGAAATACCATTCCAGGCTAGCTGTATTTGCCAAAAGGCAAATGGAGAGTTGAGTAAGGGAAAGATGTGGCAGTCTCAACAATTAGCCAGCTGCAGCAGTAATAAACTAAAAGACAGCTTTAAGTATGGGATGACAGAAGAAACATACATTCCACCCTGTGAACATATCTTTGGCATAAACCTGTATATAACTGTAATTATACTGTCTCCAGATAAGAAAATTCTAGAGCAATGATCCTATATTTTTGAACAAATAACATTTTTCTATCTGGGAAAGTCTTATTCTTCTGAAAGAAAATCTATAGATGGACAAGCAAAGTCAACCCCAACTATCTGTGAGATGAAAGGTGACGCAGACTGATGGGTCTCAAATCCAATCTTGTTTGAATAAAATAAGCATTGGGAAGTATAGTTGTCATCTTCTAAGAGAAATCCATCAGTAAGTTTATAATAGACAATTGTGGAATGAGACTCCACTATGGCCAAAGTAAAAGACATCGGCAAATCTGGGTCACCTTGCAATTTTGGGAAAGCCTTCAAGGTTTCCCTTATCCTGTTATGGCTGAGGGACACACTGATGGGCGTAAGCAGTACAGTCTGCAACCCTTCTCCTTCTATCTCAGCACCCACAGGCAGATGAGCTGGAGTTCTGGGAATCCCACACAGTTTACTTCATGCCAACTTTTACTCTCCACGAGGTCCAGGTAAACCAGGAATGGTATATCAACTTGGGTGGCATTTCCTATATCTAATTCCATCATCTCTAAATACTTAGGGTGGGGCCCCATCCACACGTCCTCAGGGTCCCACAGGTGGGCACCATGACTGCCTGGTAGGTGGCCCCGGCTCACACTGCTGCAGTCAGGGGTCAGCTCAGAATCACCAGGTTCCTCCAAGCAGGGCCAAGGGGCACGGCCATGGCGCACCAGCCTATGCTCTTTTAATCCAATCTTATGGTGACAGACCTGTTGTTGGGTGGGACCTTTTTTTAGGTTATTTCCATGGAGATGTGGCCCCTCCTATTCACGGTGGGTCTTAATCCACTTGCTGGAGTCCTTTAAGGGAGAGACATTTTGGAGTAAGTTTAGAGAAGCTAAGAGACTGAAACTCACCAGAGGAAGCTAAAAAAGAGAGTAATGCCAGAAGACGTTTTGGAAATAGCCATTGAAACCAGTACCAAGAGAGAAGGGGCAACAGAAGTCACGATGTGCCTTTCCATGTGACAGAGGAAACCCAGATACCAGTGGCCTTTCCTGAGAGAAGGTATATTACTCTTCATGCCTTAATTTGGACGTTTTCATGGTCTTAGAACTGTAAACTTGCGGTTAATAAATTCTCCATTGAAAAAGTCAACCCATTTCTGGTTTATTGCATTTCGGCAGCTTTACCAGACTGAAACAACCCGATACATCATACATCTACTCTCCGTAGCCTTTGTCTCTCCTCAGGGGTTCTCCCAGTTTTGGTGTTGCTGGTAATTTTCTCTCTCATGCTTGCAATGCCTCTCATGGTTTTCTAGGATAGATTTTGGGGGAGGGAGCCAGCAGCCCTTGCTAGTTCACTCCCATGACAGAGTTGGGAAGAGGGCTGAGCACATTCCTTATGATGCATTCCTCATTGCACAGAGGAACCACTGACCATGTTGTAGACACCCAGATACCACTCCTGAGAAGTGAGAGCGTAGACAGTGCAAGGAAACGTGGTCAAAGACCAGCGCTTTTTAAGGAAAAAGAAAAAAAGATTAAATTTTAGCCCTCTATATTCTCCTCAGATGAAATCTAAGTTAAATCTTCTCATAGGCAATGACTCAGAAACTCTTAAAAGGATTTAATAATAGCTTTCGATGATTCATCTGAATATTTTCCTCTGAAGCTGCTTGTCTTTGAGGAATGTTGGTGTGAAACTTTGGCTCCTAGGAAGTGTGGGTGAAGTCCTGAGTACTTACTGCTTTGTGAAATGGTTATGATAATAGTAATTAATAACCGTATTTCTCTATGTGCTGAAAAAAGCAGTTGGGGCATTGCAAAAACGCTTTAGAATAAGACAAGAAATACATCAAGTAAAGACTTTAATTAAGCTGCTTCCAATGAAGTATGGTTTCATTCTTTTTTTAACTCTAGTGTCTACAAACTTTAAAAAATAGTGTTTGAATTAATTGCTTAGATAGATATCAAGGATTATCATATGAGAAATATATGATTAGATTAGAAATAAAGCTTCAACATTCTAAAATATGCTTGATATCTATGCTTCGGCTTAAGACCAAAACCTTTCCTTAATGAGGGAACTAAGAGGATTCCCAGCCTGGCAGTTCTCTGTCCTGCCTATTATCAACTGGCCACGTGACCTGGGCAAGTTGCTTCATTTCTCTGGACCTCAGTTTCCTCATCTGTTAAATGAGCTCTCCGGAATGGATCTCCAGGACTCCATTCTGCTCTCGAAAGGCACAAGAGTAAATCATTTTTGTGGATTTCCCATATTATCATTTCACTGATATTTTCTCTCATAGTTTATCCTAAAAATTTTCAAACATACATTTCTGGAGTAATGAAAATGTTCTAAAATTGATCATGGTGATGGATGCACAGCTATGTGATGATACCAAGAGCTGTTGATTGTATACTTAGGATGGATTGTATTGTGTATGAATGTATCTCAATAAACTATAACATAAAAGTCAAACATAGAGAAAATGGAAAGAATTGTATAGTGAATACCCACACACCCACCACATAGGTTGTACTATAACATTTTCTTGACTGGCTCCATCACATTTCTACCCACCTCTCCATTCCTTTATCCATTCATCATTCTGTTATCCGTCACATTTTTATGCTTTTCCAAATTAATCACAGATACTAGTATACTTCACCCCTAAGTATGTCAGCATGCATGTCATTAACTAGAGGTTAATATTTGTTTATAGTTCTTTGAGTGTGTGGTTGTTGTTTTAAGATAAAGGTTTTGTGCTGTGACATACCTGAATCTTAAATGGCATATCTGTACGCTGGTGTAACCCAAGCCCCCATCAAGATAAGAGCATTACCATCACCCCAGAAAGTACCCTCATGCCCTTTCCAATCAGCCTCCACTCCTATCACTCAACATCACCCCATAGATTAGTACTGCCTGGTCTAAAACTTCGTATTAATGTATGAATGCCATATGTTCTCTTTGGTCTCCTGCTTCTTTCACTTGGCATAATGTTCTTGAGATGCATCCATTTGTTGCATGGAATCAGTAGTTCTTTTTATTAACTAGTAAATTCCATTGCCTGAATATACCATAGTTTGCTTAGCCATTCTGTTGATGGTCACCTGGGCTATTCCACTGTTTTCTTCACCCTCAGGTGATCTTCCCTGGCTGATCCATTCCATGAGTCAACAGATCCATTCCTGGAAAACTGTATATAAGGGATGTTTTCATTGGGTGCACTTGTGGTTCAGTGGTAGAATGTTCACCTGTCATGCGGGAGACCTGGTTTGGCTCTGATCCATGTATCTTCCCACCCCCCCAAAAAAAGAGAATGCTTTGGTGGAGCACACATCCACCCTCTCTCAGAGCAGGTGCAGATCATCTATGTGCCCATGGTAAGAGCCCATGTGCTCTGGGGCCTGCTGTCTGTACCCATGGGCATGCCCTAAGCCACTCACTTCACAATGTTTGCTGCCAGCCTCCTGACCATGTGTGCAGGGGCTGAAGTGCTGCAAGATACTACCGGCCTGACCTTACGATTCCACCAAAAGTGAGCTTTCGGGACTAAAAGAGAGAGAGCAGGAACCTCAAGTTTCTCAGCAGGAGAAACTCAAGATACAATGATGCTAAGAATTCTGTGACTAGGATTGTAAATCTTAAATTTGTATTTTTTTTAACTTATTGAATGTCAAACTACTTGTCCTTAGCACCTAATAAAATATTAACTGCAAGAGGAGGTGCTCAGTAGAGATTAATGGATATGATGAGATTAATTAGCATTTGGCCAACCAATATTTATTGAAAACTACCAAAGCTTATATCATCAGCTTCGTGAATGTGACTTGGAAGATGGTCTTGACTATTATGTGAGACTGAGTATTTACAAGGCCTCATGCCATTATAACTCTGATTTATTTCTTTGAATAAGCTTTCCATAACGATGAATGGAAATTATAAATGAACTATAATAGAAATGACATTGACAATTTGGAAAAAAAAAAGAATGCTTTGTTATACCAAGCTGAGGCCAGAGCTTCCTGAGACCCCCTCCCCATACCATGGGTGGGTCTTGGACAGGACACAGGTGGGCAGCATGGTTGATGCCGTCAGCCCACTCTTCAGGACAATTGGGCAGAGATTGTGCAGCTGAAAGCTGGGTTCCCCCAGCCAGTCACTCAGGATCTGAAGCAGCCTCACATACTGTACAAATATCATTTTTATAAGTACCACAGTGTAAAAAACTCTGGTTTGGGCTTATAAAATAAGAGATACATCCCCATAGAAAAAGAAATTGAAATGTCATGGAATCATACTTGAGATGTCAGCAAAACTTATACACACTTGCCCATACACACCATACATTAAAAGGAAATCTTTTAAATGGGATAGTAGTAATCCTAAAAAAAATTGTTGTGTTAAGGTTCTCCAGAGAAATAGAACCAACAGGGGAGATCTGTAAATATGAGATTTATAAAAGTGTTTCACACAACCATGGGGATACAAGAGTCCAAAATCCGTAGGGCAGGCTGTGAAGCTGGCGGCTCTGATCAAGGGTCTAGATGAACTCCGCAGGAGAGGCTCGCTGGCTGAAGAAGCAGTGAGAGTCTCTCTTCTTCCTTAAAAAGCCTTCAATGGATTGGATTATCTCATTGTGGGAGACACTCTTTAGTTGATCACAGGTGTAATCAGCCACAGAGAGAATCAGCTGACTGATGACTTAATACACCAGGCTTCTGGTTTTTCAACCAGCCACTAACTATCCTTGCAGCAACAGTCAGGCCAGTGCTTGACTGACCACACAACTGGGCATCATCATTTGGTCAAGTTGACACCAGATCCTAACTATTACAAATGCTATAGTGATTTCAAAGAAAAATATGTGTAAAATAGCCCCAGCAAATTTCATGGGAGGTGTGGGAGAAGCAGCCAAGAGTCTTCTTCTCCCAACCTCCAAGGGTACTAAAAATTAAAAAAAAAAACATCAAGTTCCAAAAGATTTTTACAGAAGCAGAGTCTGCTGTTTTGGAGTCCCTGTTCTCACCTCACAGCACCTGTTACTCTCCCTTTCAAAAAACAGCCTAGTGCATTTCAGAGAGTGCAAGAGGACAGGCACTGGAGTTTGGAGCCTGAGGGTCTCCTCCTAACTCTTCCAATAACCAAAGTGTGAGCTTAGAAAGTTCCTTTAAAGAAAGGAGCACAAATTCGTGTAAAAATGTTTATCCCACCCATTTTCAAAAATGAATCTTGTGGTGACTTTTGACAAAATAATCTCTTCCTTCAGCATAACTATGGGATCTTTTTGATGTTTCTTGTTTTCATATCATGCCCATCACAGAGATTATCAGGAATGAGGCATTTCACAGCTATCAATGTCCTGAATGCTCATCAGATCCAACATTTTTATTTCATAGATCTGAAAACCAAGTTCTAGAGGGCTACAGATGCTTCTGAAAACTGCATAGCTACTTAATGAGTCCAGAATCCAGGTTTACTTGAAAATTCTCGATTAGTTCTCTCTCCTCAGCCTTTCCCTGATTTGGATAGCATTTTATAGTGTATTTTTTCTCATTTGTTTTTGGCTACCCAGCATATGAAGTCCTTTCTATAATGGGGAACCTCAATATCTTATGGCCACCTCCCCCATAGCAATTGGAAGTGCTAGATATAGGGCTTGCTTTCTTAGATTCCCTTGCAGCTAGGGCACAGCCATGTAACACAGCCATGGAGAATTTTTGTTCAGGAATATAAGAGAAGTATTTGCTCTCAGACAAATGCATCATTCGTTAGAAGCTTTTTCATCAGAACCAGTAATGAGGTGTCATTTGGGGTCTGCCCTCTGGTTGAACCTGGTTCTCCAGACCTTCCAACGTTTTTGTGAGCTCAGGTATCTATTTAATAAATTCCTTAAGTAGAGTCTCTATTAATGCAACTAAGAGCCTTGAAAGGTTCAATTAATGATATTCATATTAAAATTAAATAAAATTAAAGATTGAGTTCCTCAGCACCAACTACATTTAAAGTTCTCAATAACTACATGTGCCTAGTGGCTACTTTACTGAACTGTGCAGACATAGAACATTTCTATCTTTGCAGGAAGTTCTAGAGTATAGTGCAGGATAATTTGTTCACCTGTTTTTTTCATAGTTCTCTGGGGATATGTACAAACATCTATATAATTTTATATAAATGGAATGATATTGTACATGCTGATTTTTTAATGGTAATTCTTTTTTATCTACAGTTGTTTTTTTTTTCTTCTTACTTTTCTGCTTTGTCTCCTTTCTCCCTGAGAAGCCAAGCTCTTGCAGTCGATAAAGTCACCTATTTCCATGTATAGGGCCTTACTATCATTAATAAACACATTTAGTCCTCTTGCTCTTTTTTAAGTAATAAAGCATTGTGGAAATCCTTCCAAGACAACCAGTACAGATCTAACTTCTTATTTGTGACTTGGCCTAACTTTTTCTTTTTTTGTTGGTGCTGTATAGCAGGGTCACATTTCATTATTTTTCCATGTGAGTATCCTGTTATTGTAGCACCATCTGTTGAATTTTTGTTTGTTTTGCTAGTTTGTTTGTTGTTTGGGAAGTGCATGGCCCAAGAATTGAACCCAGGTCTCCCACATGGCAGGTGAGAATTCCACCACTGAACCGCCCTCACACCCCTAGTCTAACTTATTCTTACTTGTGGCTGCGTGGAATTCCATGATTCAGATGCACAACCATGTTTTCAGTATTCCCTTATTGATGTGCATTCAGCTTCTTGCCCTTTTTTCTATCACAGACAATACCCAATAAACATTGCTGCCCATAGGTCCTTTTGAATGGGGGTTTATATTTTTACATTATTGATTCTTAGGAGTGGGATGTTGAATTCAAGGGTATATGTATATTTAATTTTAATAGCTACTGCCTGGTTGTCAGCCGAAAGGCTAGAATAATCCCCAGTTCCTCCAGCAATGCATAAGTTCAGCTGTCCTCCTTCCCCTTCCACCTCCCTGCTACCCCAGGCACCCCAAATCCTAGCCAGCATTGAATGCTATCACACCTTTGGATTTTTTCCCCAGTGCTGTGGTTGAAAAATGGTATCTCCCTACAGTGGCAAATCGAGGACACAGGAGTAACAGCCTTGACCCAGGAAACCAGCAATGAAAGGATGCCCGGTGTGCTGAGAATGTCAAAACAGTAAGAAAACTAACTAAAATTTGGGCCGTACATTTGATTATCACCATATGTTGGCTATTCTAAACAATGTAAGTGATAAGACACTCCTCCTTACAAAAATCTTTTGATGGTCTAAATTCTAAGCAACTGCTGTGATGACTATTGAGGTTTAATAACATGTACATAAGCATCAAATCCCAGTTTTACAACTGGCCTCCCACACACATGGACTCTGCTACATGTGTTCATTTCAGTAGTAAATTTGTAATGGTTCAGAAAAAGTCGAGCTTACCTTGGGTGTGGTTTGTCTCTCCAGACCCATGGGACTACATATTCCTGTACTTGAACAGCAGATTCAAAGAAACCATGATAGCTGAAGCCAGATTTGATATTTCTTTTCGGGGTTTAAACAGACACACAAATATTTTCAGACAGCTAGAATTGGCCTTGAACAATGTACTGTGAAACACCGAGGTTTAAAATTGTTCCTTGAGGAGGGTGCAAGGTAGTTCAGTGGTCGAATTCCCACCTGCCATGTGGGAGACCCAAGTTTGATTCCCTGCCCATGTCCTTCCCAAAAAGCAAACAAGCAAAACAAACATGCAAACAAACGAACAAAAAATCAGCAAATGGCACTGCAATAACAGGATGCTCACATGGAAAAAGAATGAAATGTGACCCCAGCATACAACACATAAAGAAAAAAAAATTGTCCTTGAAGATTGGTGCCCAGAAATTGCAGAGAAAGCCATTATCAATGCAATATCAAAACAACAACAATGAATAAGGAAATAGACAATTCCATGGAAAATACAATAAAATTTTGAAGAAGAACGCCAGGAGAAATGACTGAAGATGCTGAACTTACATTGCCAGAAGAAATCAAAAGGGCCATGCTTGAATATCTTGTTCACTTTCACCAAAAACTATACACTCATTTGAAAGCAACAGATAATACTAGTATTCGCTATCTAGCCATTTTCTCTATTTTTTTGCAAAGAAGAAAACCTTTTGAGTTTTTACCAAATGTAATAGAGATTTACAATGAATTTTCTAGTGTGATATTTTAGTAGAAATGTTTCAACTGAAGAGACATTTGAAAAACACCAAGATGGATCCTGATGAAACAAAGATGTGGACAATTTTGCAACTTCTTGACCATATTGTGAAATAAGATGTTTATGTATCTCTGTTAAACTTATTTTTATGTTTATGTCTTTTCCCAGTGATTTGTCTAACTATTGTGTCATGTAAAAGAAACTTTTCAAAATTAAAACTAATGAAAGTTGTTTAAAAAACTGTGGGTGAAGATAGGTGGAGGAATCTGGCCATTCTGTCTATCTTTAGAAAATACAAATGTTGAGAAACTCCTGGACGTTGTCAGAATTTAAGCCTCAAAAATAAAAACTGGAATGTTATTTCCTTACCGAGATTGACCAACATGTGGTATAAGCTTTTTCTCTTTTTTAAAACTTCAGTTAACATAATTAAAATATTAATTGTTACTTTTTTCCTTTATGGACATTTTTAAATTTCCTTAAATGTAAATCTATTTTTATGGCTTAATTATACATACAGAATGTCCCCTCAGAATTCATGTTCCCCCAGAACCTCCAAATGTGACCTTATTGGAAATAGGATATTCACAGAAGTAATTTGTTAAATTAAGATGAGGTCATACTGGATAAGGGTGTGCCTTAGAGAGAGAATCCGAGACACCAACTGTATTAGTTAGGGCTCTCTAGAGAACTAAAACCAAAAGGAAATATTCGTAAATATAAAATTTATAAATGTGTCTCATGTGACCGTGGGAACGTAGAGTCCAAAATCCATAGGGCAGGCTGTTAAGCTGCCGATTCCGATGGAAGGTCTGGATGAACTCCACAGGAGAGGCTCACCAGCCAAAGCAGGAAGAGAGCCTGTCTCTTCTGAATCCTCCTTAAAAGGCTTCCAGTGATTAGATTAAGCCTCACTCATTAAAGAAGATGCTCCCCTTGGCTGATTACAAATGAAATCAGATGTGGATGTCGCCACTGTAATCATGATTTAATTCTGTGAAATGTCCTTATAGCACTTGCCCAACCAGACAAACAGGTACCACCACCTGGCCAAGTTGACACATGAACCTGACCATGACACTGACACACAGGAGGAAGAGGGCCATGGAAGACAAGGCAGTGACTGGAGTGATGCAGCTACAAGCCAAGGAATGCCAAGGTTGGCTGCACCACCAGAAGCTGGAAGAGGCGATGCAGGTCCCTTCCCTAGTGCCTTCAGAGGGGGCGTGGCCCAGCAAACACCCTGCTGTCAGATCTTCTTTGTTCATTTCCTTTTCCTGTCAGGCTGTGCTGGCCTTGGGGCTGGGGACGCCTGCTTGGAGCATTCAGTATTCCATTTATTATTCCGCAAAGCAATTGTTCCTTCTTAGGGTCACATCCTGTCAAGTCATTCACAATTAGGTGATAAAGAATGATGAGGATTGAGCTGGTGTTATGTTCTCTGGGAGATTTGCATTCTAATGGGATTTAGGAGAAGGCCTGGGGGACTTGCCTTATTCACGTCACTTTCTGATCATGAATAGTCCTAGAAATGATTCGAGAACACTTTGTAGTCCAGGCTAGAGACGAAAGGTGGAATTGCCGTTGCTTTTACTTCCGAAGTGTCTCACAATTTAGTTGCTATCTCTCTATCCCACTGCCACTGCCCTAGTTCAGGCCACCATTACCTGCCTAGGTTTGCATGAGACTAGGGAAAAGCATTAGAGGTCTTTATATTTTCTTTTCCTTCAGATAGTGCTTGCTTTGTAATAAATCCTTCAAATTTCAGAAGCAATGAATTCAAAACTGTTAGTTATTGTCTCGGTTGGCTGTTTTTCAATTCAGAAATCCCAGGGGCATGCAGACAAAACATCATGTGGAAGACAGGATTGGGCTGAGCTACAGTGATAAATGTCCACAAATTAGCCAACTAAAACCAGAATATTCCAGGAGTCAAGAAGAGATTTGTACCATCAGCAAAGAGAGTTGGGAGAGGAGCTTGAACAGAGATTCCCCCAAATTTGGAGGGGAAGTCCTCCAAACACCAGCCACCCAGGCCAAGGAAAGGAAAGTGTTCTTGCCATTCTGGATTTGGCTACTGAAGAGTCATGCTGGGGTTAACCACCTTGAACAGGAAAGAACTGTGCAAGGCCCGGCTGCCTCCGGAGCTCACACATGGTGGGCAGGCTGACAGAGTCCCCTGCCTTCTGTCCCTCCACAAGGTAGCACGTTCCTCTCCTTGCATGATGTTCTATTTTAATCAGGCACCATCTGGCCTTGACAAACCTCACAGGCATCCCTTTCTGAGGCATATTTCTTCAGTGCCCAAGTCTTGTTTAGAATCACTGGATGTTTAGTGACTCTTGGCGGAGTTGGGATGTCCCAGTGCTTTTTCAGGTGGGGTCTTAAGTACACCGTGTGTGACAGTGTCTGCTGGGGTGCGTGTGGATAACGCAGCGACCTGGGTCTCACCCAGGCCTCCTAAATCAGCACCCCAGGATGGGTTCTGGGCACCTGCATTTTAAACCAGTCTGATTTCAAATCCTTCAGTGATCTCCCATTGCTCTTAGGAAGAGAATGAACTCCGTAAGGTCCTGCCTGTCTGGGCCCTGCCTGATTATCTTCTCTAAAGCCACTTGTCCGTCTCTCAGCTCATAAACAAAATGGCTTTCTGTCTGGCCCTCGTAGGAAGCTCCCTCCTTTCACAGGACTTTTGCACAAGCTGCTCTCCCTGCCTGGAAAATTTTTCCTCCCTGTTTCACCTAGCTAACAGCAAATCGTCATTCAGGTCTCAGCTCAGGAGTCCTTTATTGGGTTATTTCCCCTCATTATATGTTGGAATAGGGCTCATCCCCTATTTACTCACATGAATAACGTATTAATATCTGGGTCTCCCAACTGACTACTCATTTCTGAATGTAATCAGTGACTATATTTTCTTCCACTAATCCACAAACTTTAGCAAAATGCCTAGAACGTAATAGGTTTTTCAATAAGTATTGTTGAATGAATGAACCTTCTTTTCCCCAGTGTGATTTCATCCAGTCTCATGACTTTAAGTCCCAATGACTTACTTACTTCCCAAATTTATGGCTTCACCTCCAACCTTTACTTGATATCTCTACTTGCATGTCTTATAGGCATCTCCAACGTAAAATATCCAAAATTGAACTCTTGTTCCAATATTCTCTGCTCAGAAAATGGTATCATCATTCATTCACCCAGTTGCTTAGAGTCCAAAGCTTGCTATCATCTTTCTTCCCTCTCTTAATCTCTCATCCTAAATTTGATGCATTAGTAAATCCTACAGCTTCCCTTCAAAATAGTCTCAGAAACCTCTGCTTCTTATCTGCTCTCCTGCTATCACATTAGCCCAAGCCATTATCATCTCTCAAGAAGACTAACTTCTGTTGTCTTCTGTTCCTTTCAGAGGGAAACCATTGGTTAATGGGGGCTTCTGTGACCATGAGCATTTTTCCTCTCACTGGAAATAAATTGTAGAGCATGGGAGAGTGGACAGATAGGGTTATACTAAAGCATCTGGGTCCCCAGTAAGGTTAAGAAGTTAGTACCCTTTCAAATAGATAGCCTTCAAATTTATACTCAGTTGGACGCTGGGAGATTGAGGCAGGGTAAGTTCAGAGAAAGGTTACTGGGGGTAGGACTCAGTGTCTTATTTACTGCCCCCAAACAATTCAGCTCTGACCCCAAAGTCCTGGGTTCCCAAGACCCACCTTCTTTAGAAGGCATCTAATGTTTGTTATGGAAGAGTACAACAAAATGGCCACAAATTCCTCCCACCCCATTGTGCATTTATTTTTACATTCCTTCCATCAACAAATGGAGTCTATTCCTGTGCCCCCTCGAATCTAAGCTGGTTTTGTGACTTAGTTTGACCAATAGAAGTGGCAGCATTTATGTTATTCAACTTCTCAGGCTAGGCCTTAGGACACCCTACACATTCTTCTGTTGCCTCCATGTTACAATACCCTGAGACCAACATGCAAGGAAGCCAGTCTAGTCACCTGGAGGATGAGAGACCACAGGCAGGAGAAATGAGGCCCACCAGCCAACAGCCAACCCAATGCCAAACATGAATGTGAAGCCGTCTTGAACCTTCCAACCCAGGAGCCCTCCAGCTGATATGCCTCATGAGTGAGCACGGGTAAGACCAGCAAAAGAACTCCCCAGAAAATCCACAGAATCATGACAAGTAATAATTGCTGTTGCTTTGAAGTATGTTTGGGATCTATTATGTAACAATGGATAATTAAAGCATTTCATAAGCATTCCCTTTGAGATTCAAATATCAAAGGAATATCAGAATATTTCTTTCAATCATAGTCTACCCATCTCCCTTCAAGGAGTTCTAATAAATATGTCCTTTATATCCTGAAACATGGTCATTAACTAAGTATACTGTCTGGTTGTTCCACCCCTTATTCTAGTTGTTGGCACAAAATGCTTGTCCAGTGTCCAAACAAGAGCTGCCTCCCCTTCAGGCATCTTCCTTGGAATCATAGAACTATCCCCAGCCTGAGAGCTAGTCATTGGCCATATGTAGAACAGTTTGGACTTAGAGAAATCAGATTCCCCTGGTGCATAGAGCAGAAAACTCTGATTTGTTGGATACTTCCAGCATGCCTGGCCTTGTATTGGGCCTTGAAAAGACAGACCAACAAAGTCCAACTCAGCCTGAAGCTGTTTCTCTGAGGAGGTCTGCTCCCCATTTGGTCTCTGATGTCTTCAGTTTGGCCTCTTCTTTCACCACGGTCCATGAGCTCCCTCGAGAAGGGAAGGTCCTGTCCCTTTCCTCAGGTTCTAACTCCATCCAATGCCTGTGCAAGGGGAGAGAAAACTGTGGTGGTTTTACAACATTTCTGCAAATTCTTTGATACACTTTGCTTTAAGAGATGGAGACTCATTTTCCTCCCTTTGCATATGGTCTGGCCTTAGTGACTTCTAAGAATAGAATGTGTTAAAAGTGATGCTGTGACTGCCATGGTGAGGACATTAAAGACGATAGAGTTTCTTTCTGGGTCTTTCTTTGGGACATGCACCTTTGGAGTCCTGAGCTACTATCTAAGAAGTCCAGCTACCCCAAAGCTGGACTGGCAAAACCATGTGGGGAAACTGCATTGACAGAGGCAGCGAGAGATGTGTGAGGAGCTCCCACTGTTTCAACTCCTATTTTAGTCTTTCCAGCCTAGACAGTAGACATGTGAATGAAGTGGCCTTTAAGAAGGCCCCAGCCCCAGCCAATATCTGATGACAAATGCACAAGAGACCCCAAGAAAGGAGCACCTAGCTGAGCCCAGTCAGCCCCAGAACTGAAAGAGCATCATAATAAACGACGGTTGTTGTTTTACACTGTTGAGTTTGGGTTGTTTTGTTACTCAGCAATAGATAACTGTTACAGGATCCCCGAGCACTGCTGAGATGAGGAGCCAGGTCAGGGAGCTGTGGAGATTGGCTGCCACCTACATAGGGCCTCACAGCCAATCAGTGTCTATAGTCTTCTTGAGTGACAGGTCACTCCCCTACGCCCTGGGCTGGAAGGATCAGCCTGGGATTCTTCAAATGTAAATGTTATCAAAATGCAAGTCCCCATAATTAATACAAAGAAACCCTGCTAAGCTGGGGTGGAGAAATTTCAATGGCATTTAATTACATATGGTTAAAATTCTGATGCAGTCAGAAATGTTAGATAAGGAGCTAAGTTTTTTTCTCTATGGAAACTATCTCATCTTTCCCTCCTGGAGTTTTCACTAGTTCAAAAAATAAACCACACTTAAAATATCTAGTTGGACGGGATCATAAAGATTAACTGGTCCAGCTGCCATATTTGCTGATAAGGAAACTGAGTCTCAGGGTCCCTAAGTTAATAGACTTAGACTCCCAGCCCAGAGTATTCTTCAAAGCACAAGTGCATATTTAATTTATAGAATGAGCACTTATGATGCACTTATGTGAGCACCGTTCTGAGTGCTTTACAAATAGTAACTTATTTTATTCTCATGATGACTTATGTGGTAGGTGCTATTAATATTCTCATTTTAACATGAAAGGCATGAAAAGACTATGGAACTTTACCATCTTCAGACTTGGGCAAGAGGGGCCTGTCCTGGGCGCTGTGCTTTAGAGGGCCCTGCTCCGACCTCCTGCTCTGCAGCCTCCCTGCAGGGAAAGGACTCAGTGGGGCCAAGCTGGCTGCCGAGCTGGAGGCCCTTAGAATACTTCCAGGCCCAGTATAGGCCTCTTTCCCTGTGCTGTCCTCCTGGGGGAGGCTCTCCCCAGACAGGTGTTCACCCCTAGGTCAGAGGGGTGGCCAAGGAGCTATTTATGGTTATGGAGTTTGCAGGTGAACGTAAATGTGGAAGGCTGGGGGCACGGGGTGGGGAGAGGGGGTTGGGGTCCTCACATCTACTCCTGAGCCCCCTCGGGAGCAAAATGGAGCAGGGCAGAGAGAGCAAAGAAGACAGATAGGGGGTGGCACATCCCCCACTGCCACTTAACACAGAACTCTGAAGACATTCTATATTTTAAGTCTGAACCTGGCACTCCAGGTCATTACGGAGGCATATTTGTCAAAGTTGGAGGATAGAATAATTCTTTTTTAACAGTGTGTGGGCATGATTTATAGGTTTTATTTAGACATATGTTATGTGAGTATACATTTATACCCTTACTCTGAATCCCACAAATATTAGGAATGGGCAGTGATGTGCTGGTAAATGTTTAACAACCAGCTCTGGTCTACAGGGAGCCCTGACTTGCAGGTAGTGTTGGTCTATTTCCATTGCATGAGACAGACTGAAATAGACCATGGCTGATTCTGAGCCACTCCCCAAATAGGGCATTGGGAAGTCAACAGCCAGTGCAAGTTTTAGCACATTGCTTGGAGTAGACCTGACTGGGGTCACAGAGCTAGCAAGTGCCAGAGGCAGAATTTGAACCAAGGCAGCCTGGATTCTGAATCTGGACTCATAACTGTTATGCTGCTGCCCAACTCTTTCTTTCCCAGGCCCACGTTATTAGGTCCCATGAAGTGTAGATGGTTGCTGCAAAGCTGTGCTCTGAGCCTTGTACTCTAGAGGGCCAAGTTCTAGCATTGGTGGACCTGCTATAGCTGCAGACATGTAAAAAAAAGGCGAAGTTGTTCTGTCCCACTTTAGATTCAAAATCTCTTGCCTTTTCTGTGGCGTTCTTGACTTTTATGTTTATTCTAGCCTCTGAGAACTCCTATTTCCTGGTTCCTGCCTGCTTGCCTTGCTTTTTCCCCCATTTTGACTTAATTGTTTTTACACTTTATTCTTGTGGAATCTTCCGAGGGAGGTTTTGGAGTCACATGGAATTAACTTGAATCCTGTCTTCACTATTTATGAACTTGGCCAATGGTGTAACCACTCTGCTCCAGTGTTCTCATCTGGAAAATGGGGTAATAATATTACCCATCAGTTGGGAATTGAATTATGTCTCCTACAAAAGGTGTGTTCAAGTCCCAGCCCTGGTCCTGTGGGTGTGAACCCATTTGTAAATAGGACTTTTGAAGATGTTATTAACGTATGGCCAAATTGAATGAGAGTGGGCCTTAATCCAATATGGCTTAAGTCCTTATAAGCAAAGGAAACTGGACATGGAAGGAGAAGCCATGGGGAGCAGCCAGAAGCTGGAAGTCAATGGAACCTGGAAGAGACAGGAGAAGACATTGCCGTGTGTATTGTCATATGATGGAAAAGCCATGAAACCCCAAGGATTGCTGATAGCCAGTCCCAGGATGCCACAGTCTTCAGAGAGAAAGCTTTACCTTGCTAATGCCTCCTAATTTAGGACTTCTCATAGCCTCCAAACTGTATGTCAACAAATTGCCTTTGCTTGAGCCAACCCATTGCATGGTGTTTGCTTCAGTGGTCAGAAAACTAAAACATCATCTCATAGGGTTCTCAGGAAGAATAAATGTGATAATTCAGGCAAACAGTAGCATAGTACCTGGTTCACAGTAAAGCTCTCAGTAAACAGAGTTTATGCTATTATCGTTGCAGATGGGAAAACTAAGCTTTAGAGAAATTAAGAGACATGCTTTAGGTCATGCAGTAAATAAATGGTAACTCTTCAACTCAAAGGACATATTTATTTCTCCCTGCTGTGGCTTCTTCTAGCAGCCTTGTCCCTCTGCATCCTGGCTTACTGCCCATAGTTCAATTTGTGTAGACTTCTAGGATTCTATGACACGTCTCCAAGTTCTTGTCCCTTTCTCATTATCAATGTCAACAGCAGCAGCAGGAGACATATTAATGGTCTCCATGTCTCTGCTGTGATGCTATGTTAGGAGCAAGAATCCACTTCTAGCTGCCAACTTTCATACTAAAAAAAAGCCAAAATGGCATGCAGGGCCCCAGTTTTCATAGGTGCTGCTTTGTGCCAATTTGACCCGAAGGTTGTCCTTGAAATCATGACACTGATCTATACTTGCAACCATTTAGTCAGGAGATGGAAGACCCTCAGTTTCCAATTTCATTCAACTCAACTGGTTTGTGGTTCATGAACATTCCTAGATGTGGCTCCCGGGACCTGCACTCTTCTTTCTCTATGTGTATAACAGTTACAATCACCCTGGATAGCCACTTGGCCTTTTAGGAAGGAAAGATTTCATGAGAAGAATGCATGGAGGTGGGGAGGCAAGAATGTAGAAGCTTGTGGGTAGAATAATTACTGAGGCCTTTCTAACGCAAATTAGAGACCCAATAATAAAATAATCTGATAATTCGAATTTACAGCTGAGCTGAGACATCTGTAGGGGCCTTTGGAGGATGTGCTGTGTCTTTTCAACAATTCTTGAAAGATTAGACAAACCTCTGGTGCTCCTGAAGATCCAATTGCCTCCTCTTTCTGGAGCAGTTGTTTTTAAAGTGTGATCTCTGGACCAACCATATCAGCATCACCTGGGAATGTTAGAGATCCACATTTACTCCAGACCCACTGAGTCAGAAACTCCAGAGTGGAGACCAGTAACGTGTTTTAATAACCCCTCCAGGGGATTTTGATGCAACTAAAGTTTGAGAACCACTGTCCAGCTGCAATTCTAAACATGCATCTAAGAACACTAGAGGGGAGCTAGAAGCATGCTGGAAATGGGGAGGAGAGGCAAAGGGAAGCTGTAGCAGAATGGCAGGTTGTGTGTAAACTCACAGCTGACAGCATTTCTACAAATATAATTATCCTGCTTGACCTGGGAGTCAGCCTGTTCTCTCTGTATCGTGGCACACTGGTGGTTAAATTTTGTCATCACTTGAAATGCGTCATGGCGAGTTGGTTCCCAAGATGGTGTCTCTTCTAGCCTCCATTTCTAGAGGTGCTCAGATGGCCTCCTGCAACTGCTTTTCAAGAACCTCCTGTGGAGGGATATGAGCCTCCTGCCTCTCCTGCTTCATTTTCATGTGGAATATCTTTTCATAAGGATGATTCTGATTTCTAGCATTTGACCTTTCTTTCCCACCCCCACCCCCACTTCCTAGCACAGTAACCTGCATGCTAAACAGAGCACAGAGGGAGCACGTGAAATACCAGGAGAAAAAATGCCATAAAGACAAGCACGAGTCCCAACCAATCTCACCCTGCCTGTGATCGACACATCCTACAATCTTAATAAAAAAATTTCAGGCAGGTAGTTTCTTTTATGGCTGAACATTACTGAGTCCAGACTCCTGAGACCCTTCAACATATTCCAAAGCCATAAGGCATAAATCTAGTGGAGCCCTGCAGTTTTAGAGAATGTGATCAGGGAAAGAAATCCAGCTCCAGAGGAAAAAATCTGAGTTCCTTTGCTGGGAGCACCCTGCAGGGCTTCCTTTACTCTCTCCACCCCTGCATGGGCAGGCACCGGGAATCGAACCTGGGTCTCCAGCATGGCAGGTGAGAACGCTGCCACTGAGCCACCATGACCCACCCCAGGAAGGGCTATGACACAGGCTGTAGGTGCCTCTGAAGGCTGCTTACTGTGAACAGTTTTGACTCTCTGGTGGAAGGAACACAGCTGGCTTTGTGCAGAGTGAGCTGGAGGTTTCAGGAGCCAGTACTACCAGCAGCCCTCAATGGCAGACGGGATCGGTAAACACCCCTGGCTTCTTCACCTTTCAGTGAGGAGAGTGCTGAGGAGGGCCCTGCATTACCTGTCCCCGTGATGCCTCAGTGGAACCGAGATCCAGGTGCTCATGGTGGGAACTGACTTGACAACACACCCCTTACTGGCTTTTCCTAGTCCCTGACGCACTTCCCTACACCCTTGCTGGTGTTTTCTGGGATCAACCTTCCAAGTAACTACTTGTCCTGGGGCCCTTGTCTGTAGGTCTGCTTCTGGGGGAACCCAAATTAAGATAGGGGGAACAAGAAAGTATTTATGAAAGGATGCCCAATCAGGGCCAGGGATAGCATTCATTCTTTCTTTAAAACAAAAAGCAGGTTGATCCACGATGGCTCAGTGGCAGAGTTCTTGCCTGCCATGCTGGAGACCCAAGTTCGAACCCAGAGGGAATACATTCAGGAAGTGGGATTGGTGAATTTACTCGCTTGTTCATCCATTTTGTTATCAAGCATTTATTAGGCACCTACTACATGCACAACACTGGGCAGGCCCAGTCCTCAAATCTAGTTTTGTCTATACGACCCATCAATAACGGGATCCAAAGTGAAGTGTGACTAAAGGATATCCAATTAAAAGAGTAAGGGGAGTCTGAAGAAAGAGAAAGAATTTTTGGTTGATAGTCAGGGGACAATTGATCAGGGTTTTGAAAGGTGAATGAGAGAAGAGTTCAGCTGGAGAACATTCTACACAGAGGAAACAATAAGAGTAATCGTGAGGAGGTGAGAGTGAAAGATGCTTTGGGGAGGGGGAGGAGTTCTGGCTACCGGAAGCCAAGGTTAGGTCTAAAGAGGTCCGGGTATGATAGAGGAAGCCTTGAGTGCCAATTCAGTGTTTGAATCTTCTTCTATAAAGACGAGAGAGCCACTGGAGGGTTTTGAGCAGAGAGATATAGTCGGGGCTGGGCATTTGAAAGCTTAATCTGGCTGTATAGTATGAGCTGGAGGATAAGACTGGGCTGGGGAGGCGCATTATAAAGCTGCCAGAATATTTTTAGTGTAGGTGTTAAAGAATACTTCTCAAAAGTTATATATGTGACCTTCCCACAAATATAAAATGAACACATGGCAAAGATGTTAAAATTACCTCAGATGAGAATTACCGAGCAGAGATTCATATAGTGAGTCAAATTAAAAAAAAATGTTGAAACGAGTTTGTTAATAGATGTGAAATTGGTTAACATTCTACAGGCAATAAACTGTAACTTTTGCAAGGTTCTCTTTTCTACTGATGAAAATCAGTTGCGTCACTACCAGACAAAATTTGCATTCAGTAGGAATCATTTGCATTGCTTTCAGACAAGAATCATTTGCATTGCTATGAAGTTGGTTTTCCTTTTTTATTTTTTTTACAAGTTAATATCTACCCCTCCAGAATTGTAAAATAGTCTAGTCGATAAAAAGTCGATCAAAGGTACATTGCAAAATTGCACTGAACTAAACGCAATAATCTCGTTTGCTTAGTTTTAAGCTTAGGATAAGTTTTCCTGACAGCCTCTCCGTTTGTAATCATAAATAAATGGTAAGGATTGTTTTTGGTCACGGAAAAGGCTGGCCTCATTAGGTTTGGCCTGATTATTGAAGAGATGCAACAAGAGTATTAAATAACCTTATAGGTTTCCTTGAGTTTGCTTTGTAAATCTAGAGCCATGCCGTATTGAGTACTAGGGACTCTTGAAGTAGACTGTGAAAAGTCTGTTATTTTTTATTATTTTTTTTAAATTTGCATATGGGCAGGAGGCACCAGGGATCAAACTCCAGACCTCCAGCACGGCAGGTTGGAGCTCTGCCTGCTGAGCCACGGCAGCCACCCTGTTATTTCTTTCTTATCTTGAGGTTAGGGAGTCAAGCTCAAGATACTCTCTTCTCTAGCAGTAACCTGGAGAGCCCATAAATCTGACAATTCCTCTCTTCTTCAGGTCTCCTCAATTTTCTATCTCCTTCCTTATACCTGTGAAGTTGGGAGCTCATGAGCCAGCTATACCAGGCCGGTTTTCCTAGGAGACCTTTGTAGGTGTTGACTCCAAAAAAAAGTCAAACCTTACAGAGTTCGCTGTATGTGTCTGGGCATAGAAAAAGCTTTCAGGTATTCTGATCACTCAAAGCGTTTTAAGATTGCGCAGTGCACAAGAAAACTTGACATGCCTCGAAATCTTCCAGGGCATGTGGGAAAGAAAACAGAACACTTTCCTTACTTTGACACCAATTCTGAAAACGCACATAATTTTACAAATAATGAGCAGTAAAGCTAAGCGAAACTTTTCAAAGCTCTCCATCAGAATAATAAAATTTTGATCAAACACGATAGAGAAAAGAACGAATTATTTTTCCATTTTCTCTATAGAAAACGAGGCTGTAAAATTGTTCTCTGTAGAAGAGACAGAAGAGTTTACAGGCAAAAAGCAAGGTTAAAAAGCATGACGGAATTGTGGTTGACAGTTAATAAAAATGTTATGTCATTTTTCTAGATGTTGTGATGTCTGTGGTATTTTCCAGCACATGTAGAGCTGTAATTTGCTGAGGTCTATTGTTTTTTTTCAAAGTCCTGACACTTGTTCCTCATATGGTATACATTTCCTTGAGGAGAGTCCTCTGCGATTTGGCATCCCTCAAGCCTGGCTCTGCCCCTTCCTGGCACCCCACATGCCCGCCCCTCTGAAGGTCCAAAGATGTTGCCAGAAGCCAGGACTTGGGTCTCGTGGCTTCCAGACTCTACCCCTTTTCCTGCCTCAGGGGAAATCTCTCTCTTGCTACTTTCACAGGGACTCTCTGCTCTCCTGGGCCCGACCCTGACTGCCTTTCTTTATTGGGCCCAAGGATGTCACAAAAATCAAAAAGGGCTTTCCACTTTAACCGGCTTCTCTTTTAGCTCCACAAAAATCTCCTGTCAAGGGCCTGGCTACTGGCTGAGAACCTGAGATCCTGCTACCTGAGCTTTTATGATTGTTCTAAATGTTTTAATAGTCCCATTATATCTGACTTTGACTATAAGTAGATGGCATTTACATCAAAATTAAAGAATAACTTATATGTTGAGGGAAAGAGAAAGAGAGCTTTCTTCCCTCTTCAGAGTGGTGCAGGGCCCAGCCTCGCACATGTGAGATACTCCAATCGGTTGCAATTCACAGGATACCAGGAAGCACTCAGAAGCCCAGTGCGCTGTGGGGTTGCTCCCACGGCACAATATGCTTCCAGATGGGAACATAAATAAGTAATGAAAAGGGAGTGTTGAAATGAGAGATGTGAGAGCTGGTCATTTGAAGAGACGGAGCAAAAGACTTCAGTCATTTTCTAGCAATTTCGCCGCTACTACTAAAGTCAGCTAACATTTACAACCTAGTCTGGTTTATAAAAAAGAAAAGAAAAGAAGAGAAAAAGTTAGTAATAGACCATCAAAGGAAGTGTGATTTGAATTCTCTCCGGATATACATTTATTTCTCTTTTATCCCAGCTGCATTTGTACCCACCTTGCTGTGAAATAGCACAATTAACTGCTGGTTACAGAGAGAGGTGATAATTTTCAGCTTATTCTCAGCTCATGTTCCCCAGTCAAAATTTTAGTCTGAAAATGCTTTTCTGGGGAAGCAGCTCTCAGAAGTGGATTTTTTTGCTTGAAGCCTTTTATTTTCATCACTCTGATTGCTTTATTTGTGTTGCACATCACTGATTTGGTGTTTGGGAAATTGCCATGTTTGGGACAGCAAAGCTTTTAGTTAATGGACTGATGAGTTTTAAACTTGTTTTTAAATATGTTTTTAAATAAAAGCCCCTCAAGTTTCAAGTCATTTATCATATATTTAGGACACTGATAAACAATAACCTCTTTTATGATTTACCTCAACTATTGGTGTCAGATCAACTCTATAAACCATATTTATCCAATCTTTACTACTTAACATCTTGGTTCTACCTTAGTATTAGGTTGAATAAATCATCTTCTCTATGAATAGAACTTCGAGTACCTTCTTCCCTGAATATCTGAGCTTTTGAATGGAATCCTTTGGGGAATATCCCTGCAAGGATAGTCTCACCTTGACACCTCCTGTCTGAAATGATATGATGGCAGCGGACAAAATAGAGGACAGGGTCCGAGACCTAGGACTGAAAGAGAAATCAAGGTTGCGGGATGGTTTCAGCTCTGCCACAGCTTGATTATACCACTTGTCTTGGCCTTCCTTGGCTTCTGTTTTTCTTCAGAAAGTTAAGGAGGCTCGATTGGCTTACTCCTTTACCAACTTTTGGGTTTGTTTTGTTTATGAACAGAGCTCTTTCTCCAAATGAAATTTTCCTTAGAAGCCTAATACATGAAACGGTGTATTGATTTTCTCTCCCAGTATAACAAATTACCCCAACACTTAGTGACTTAAAACAATAGGAATTTATTGTCGCTCACAGTTTCCATAGGTTGGGAAGTTGGGAGTGATTTGGCTGGGTGATTCCAGCTCAGGGATTCTGTGAGGTTGCAGTCAGATGTCAGCTGGGGTCACCTGAAGGCTTGACTGGGACAGAAAGACACAGGATCTCACTTCCAAGGTGGCTTCCTCACCCAGCTGACAAGCTGAGGCTGGCTGTTGGCCTGGGGCCTCAGTTTTTCTTTACACCGGCCCCTTCACACAGCTGCTTGAGCACTCGCACAGCATGGCAACTGGGTCTCCCAGGACATTTTTCTGCTCCATACCCAGGGTAGAGATATTTCTTTGACCCTTCATCCACTGCATTGTGTCTATTGTGCCCAGGAGACAGCAGACTTTGCTGTGCCTCCCTCCCCAGCTTAAGGAGAGAGAAGGCTCAGAGGAAGAGAGCAGGGCTCTGTCCTGGTCCCCCCACTCTCAGTTATTGCAGACAATGAAAGGAGCTCAGAGAGGTTAAATCACTTGCTCCAATTCACACGAGCTTGTAAGTGGGGGTCCAAGTTTGTCTGACTTGCTGGGAAGAGTTGGACAGTGTTATCTCCAAAAACCAACAACAAAAAGCTCACTTCTTAGTAAGAAGCCATCAGACTTGTTCTGAGCTCCAGTTTCTCTGTGCTCCATCTTGGACAGATGTGGCAGGTCACAGAGAAAGTAAGCCATGTTCCCAGTGGGTTAAAATAAAGCAACTGAACTGAGTGGGCTGGTGCCAGCATGTTACAGTCAAAGACAAATAGGTAGTCAATGATAGAAGGCCTTCAGAAAGAGGGCAGAGGGCGATACTGATGGTCATTTGTTTATCCCTCATGAAATGGTGACCAAGCATTTGCTGTGCACGTGGCCTTGACCGTCACCTGGAGGAACAAGATCAGGGAAGGGCCCTGCTCTAGTGGAGCTCACAGTCAAGCAAGGACTATAGACTTTCAAAAAGTGGACATTGGACTGCCAAATGAATTATTGGATGTACTCTATTCTTTTCTTTCCAAATCTGGCACCCCTTCACTTGGCCCAAATATCCCCAAGTTGTTAATGTGACTCCATTAATGTGTGGTTCCCCAACCCATTGGACTGCAGCAAGCCCAGACTTTTGGATGGTTCCTTTGCCTGAGTGTTTCCAGGAAGCCCCTAGAATGCTTATAGGTTCCCTTAAAGAACTTGGCATTGGGACCAAGTTCACTCTCTTGTCCTCCTCCCTCTTCTAAGCTCTCACTCCTCTGGCTTCGAGAGCCACAGAAGGGCCAATGTCTCCTCACATCATTGGCAGTGTCCCTGGGCAGTGTGTGGCCAAGATGGCTCCAGCCGGTCTTCCCTCCACGTTGTCCAGGCCTCCCGTCCATTGGCGTAAACTTTCCTTGACAAAGGGCGGGTTTACAGGCAGAGCCACTGCCCCGGCTCCTGATATCTTTCCAGTTCTCTTGGCATTTGTGTGAACAGGAACAGGGGCAGATCGACAGGCAGGCTGATTCCTGGGCCTCTGAGAACCTAAGACTGTTTCCCCTGAGGTTGCATCAGCCCATGCTTCTGGCATTTTCGCTTTGAAATTGTAACTTGGAATTTTCCCTGAGAGGCAAAGGAGGCCCATGGAACCGAGGAGAGGCTACCGGCAACTTGTTTGCTTTTGCACCCCCTTCTCTTTTTGATTTAGCTCCAGGCTCAGCAGGGGCAAAAGGCATCAGGGCTTGTGAGACTGGGGACCGAGACCTGGCTCCAACCAAGTCTCCATACATCACTCTGAGCAAGTTTTCTATTCTGAGACTCCGGGAGAACGTGGGGCCACAACTGGGGATGGGAGGCTGGGTTCCTTATTTAGCGCTTGCACAACTTTGCTGTTTGGTTTTGGGAAAGCCCTCAGTGCCTGGTTTGATCCTATTTTACCAGTGAGGAAACCGAGGCACCGAAGAGGTTGGTGCTGCTCCAAAGCCCCTCACTTCAAAATCTGGTGCAGGTGGCAGATTTTGAACTCCAGGCTGTCTTGTGTTTCCACTGTAGGCACTTCCTCGTACACCACGAAGACAAAATTCAAAGGTGGGATTAGGTTGATGTTTGCTGTGAGAAGTGGGGAGTAAATAACTGGAGGGGCCCCCATCACAGCTGCCTTCCTCCCAGGACCCTCAACCTCTGTCACCATCTGCAGGAGAGAGGAGGGGAGGGGAGGGGGGGTCAGCTTTGATGGGTGTGGCCGGGGAGGGTCAGTCCCCTGCCCCCACACCCCACCTGCGGCAACACAGAAAATTAAGCCAGACCACCTCCAGACCCAGATGTGACGGCCCCTCCTTGCCGGGCTGGCAAGGCCTTCTGGGGAACGCGGTCTTGCTGGTTGACAGTTAATAAGTCCCCTGTGTCAATCCCTCCAGGTGGCTCCTCTGCAGAAGTTTTCATTAGCATGCGAGGCTGAGTCTCATTAAGTATTGATGTCAGGAGCATTTATTTTTATCCAAGTTGAAGGAGGGAAAAGGTCCTTGCAGGGCCCATTCATATGCGCGACTCTTTCCAACCCTCAGAAACCTTCTCTCCCAGGGCTTGCAAGGGCCCTGGGGGTGGCGGGGAGCCTGGGAGCCTAAGGGGAGGGGGAGGCTGTGGCACGTCCAGTCCTTCAGAACGCTGCCCTCCCTCACCCCCCATCTATCCGTGTGGCATGCACGCGTGCACACGCTCAGGCTCCCAGGTGATCCGGGGTGGGGTAGGGTGGGGTGGGGTGTCCCTCTCTAACAGGTTTCTTTAAGTGCGTGGTGGAAGTCCAGGCTCCTGGCTCTGCCCCAGCGCAGGGACAGAGGACACCAAAGGGGAGGCCACCCAGCTGGCCACCCGGGCAGGTCCCCAGTTGCTCTGGCCCAGCGCCACCCAGACGTCTCAAGCCCTCCTCCAGCCTGCTCCCCCACTGCACCGTTCTGGGGGATTGTGAAGGCGCACGTTTCTCCTGATGACCCCTTGCTCTGACTTCTTGCTTCTGCAGAATCCTTGATCTCACTTTGTCTCTTGTGGCTGTTTCAGTCTTGCTGCTTTGCATCCACCCACACACTGGACTCAGCCTCCCTCCCGGCTTTGCCCCAAATTCCGCCCACACTCACCTGAAGCCTTTACTCCCAGGTATTTGAGGCCAGGTGACCAGAGGTCCTGGGCTGGGGGGCGCTGGGGGCCAGCACAGCAGGTCAGTTAACACCAGATGTTGGGGAGCCCCGTCCTGGAGTCTCTCAGCCACATCCAGACCCTTCAACACCGCCCCACCCCCACCCCATACCTTCCCACCCGCTGTCTTCTCCTGGGTCTCGCTTCCCTGTCATCTTTCTTGATCTTCACTCTGTCCCCTTTTATCTCCTTCAACTTCTCTGTCATTCCAGAAGCCTCACTTCCTCCCTCTGGGGTTCTCACAGAAGCTCAGAGTTGTTCCTACTTTACCGTGCATGGTAAAGTCAGCCACATTCCTAATGGGACCCAGGGCAGACATTGAGGGTTACCTTTCCATGCTGAAATAAATGAAAAAACAAAACAAAACAAAATACCAACAACATGCAAATGTCTATATCTATGTATCTGTGTCTATGTCTATTGTCCCTGAGACATCTCAATGTCCAATATTAAACCAGTGATGATTGTTTTAGCCCCTGCTACTCTAGTAAAGGTATCACGGTGAGGAAGGGTCACAGCACAGAAGACTGTGTGACCAGATAGTTAAGTTTCTGGATTCTGGACACACAGAGAGCCAGATGTGAATCTTGGCTTTGAATCTTGTCTACTTGTTTGCTGTGTGATGTTGGGCAAATTACTTAACCTCTCAGAACCTCACTTCCTCACCTGTAAAATGGAGTCATTGATAACCACTGTGTTAGTTAGATTCAGTTGTCAACTTGGCCAGGTGAGCATACCTAGTCTTGTTGCTGCAGACATAAGCCAATGGTACATGAACTTCATTTGTTGCTGATTACATCTGCAGTCGGCTAGGAGGCGTGTCTTCTGCAATGAGTGACGTTTGACAGCCCAGGCAGCTTGGCATTCCTCATCTCAGCACTTGCAGCTCAGCCCAGGCCTTTGGAGATGGAGAAAGAAGTCACCCAGGGGAAAGTTGTTGGAACCCAGGGGCCTGGAGAGAAGACCAGCAGAGACCATCCTGTGCCTTCCATGTAAGAAAGAACCTCAGTGGAAAGTTAGCTGCCTTTCCTCTGAAGAACCAACAAAATAAATCCCCTTTTATTAAAAGCCAATCCGTCTCTGGTATGTTGCATTCCGGCAGCTAGCAAACTAGAACAACCACCAACAATCACCTAAGATATTGCTGAGATTGAGAAAAAAAACACAAAGCCCAATTTTTACTGTTTTGTTAGCACTCAGTATGTCGCTACTTTTATGTAGCTCACGATATGATGCAGGGTAGACAATGAAGTTTCTGCTAAAGTATAGTTAAAATACTATTCATAGCATATACCATTATATGCATCAGGCACTTTGAGTGCATTAGCTGCAACACAGTAACTCTCTAAAAGAGAGTTATTTGCCTTCCACAGACATGAAAATTCAAGTAGCTTCCTCAAAGTTGCACAGCTGGGAAGCATGAGGATGCAGACAAAGTTTGCCTGACCTCAAATCTCCTGCAATTCCTCTCTCTGCCACATTTCCTCCCTCTTTCTTTCCAATAGACCATGAGAGGCAGGAAGGACTTTTAGAGCTCATATAACTTATAGCAGTTTGAATTCCACAGAAGAAGAGTCTGAGATGGAGTTTGGGGTACAGGATGTTTATTAGAAACCCCACATCTGTAGGAGGTAAGGGAGGAAGCAGAGGTGGGGCAGAGGAAAGCCAAGTGTGATGCAGGATTGCCAAAGTCTCAGCCAACCCTACAGGAAACTCTGTTGCACATGTGGGCTGTCAGAAGTGTTCTTAGGTAAAAAATAGTTTTTGGTATGGCAAAACTGAGCCGATGTTACCATAGGGTGGAGGTCAGTATTAAGGCGATGTGTATTAGTTTGCTAAGGCTGCTGGAATGCAATATACCAGAAGTGGAATGGCTTTTAAAAGGGGAATTTAAGTAGCAAGGTCACAGTTCTAAGGCCATAAATATGTCCAAACTAAAGCATCCAGAGAAAGATACCTTGGCTCAAGGAAGGCTGATCTGGGAAGGCATCTGGCTAGCATCTGCTGGTCCTTGTTCCCAGTTCATTTCTACCACTTTAAATGCCAGTGGTTTCCTGTTAAGCATCTGTAGGCCTTCACTTAGCTCCTCCAGGACACAAGTCTGGGTTCTGGCTTGCTTAGCATCTCATGGGAAGGCACATGGCAATGCCTGCTAGGCTTTGCCTGTGTCTAGGCATCTGCTCCAAGCATCTCCAAAGCATTGTCATCAGCACCCCAAGCATCTCCAAACATTCGTGTCTCTGTCAACTCTGAAGCAACTGTTGTTCAAGCATCTGCATCTGAGGCTTCTCCAAAAGGTTCCTCCCTTTAAAGGACTCCAGTAAACAAATCAAGACCCATCTTGAATGGCTGGAGTCACATCTTCATCTAATCAAAAGGCCTCACCCACAATTGGACATGCCACATTTCCATGGAGGTAATCTAATCAAAAGGTTTCTACCTTACCATCTTGAATCAAGATTAGAACATGGCTTTTCTGGGGTACATAATAATTTCAAACTGACACAGGATGTATCAATTAGGAAATGCATTCAGCTCTGAGTATCAGAAACTGTTCTTCTCCCCAAACAAATTAGGGATTGGATTTTTTGCTCACATAAAAGAAACCTGGTTGTCAGCAGTATAGGATTTCATCTATACTCCATATCATCAGGAATACTTTCATCTTTCTCAGTTCTCGGTTTCCATCCTCAAAGAGCCCTCATGTTCTAAGATAGCTGCTGAAGCTTCAGCTATTACAGCTCTATTTCAGAAAGGAAGTAGAGGAAAAGGGGAGAGATAAAAAAGGCATGCCCTCACCAAACCAGCCCCCTTTACGGGGATCTTTCAAAAATGCCACCAATGACTTCTGCTCACACGTTTATGACCATCAAGGAATTTGGGAGATGTAGTCTTTTTAGCTGGAGACTTTTCCAACACATAAAATTGAGGTGCTGTTAGTGAGAAAGAAGGGGAGAATGGAGAATGGATGTCAGGGAGGCTACTGGTGGTCTGACACAGAGAACAAAAATTAGAATCTGCCTTTGCTACTCTTATTCATCTGTGCCCAGATGTGCCCACGAACTGGTCCACCTGTTAACATAATACACACGTCAAAGTCTTCTAAATTTATGGTTTTAAATGGAAAACAATGTTCTATATTCATTAAATTACTTTGCTTTTTTTTCAAATGCCTTCAACAAAGATTTAAATAATGGTTTGCACAAAAGGATCCTGTCATTCCTTCATTATCTCGCAGTGAAAGGATCGTCTAATGACACTTCTTTATAAGTCATTAGATAACTTTTCTTTTGCCTGCTTATGATTTAAAGTGATGGCACCATCTGACTTGAAAGAGCATGGGTCTGACTGCCTGGATTTGAATCCAATTCCATCACCATCAACTTTGGAACCTGGAATAAGTTATTTAACCTCAGAGCCTCAGTTTCCTCATCTGTACAATGGGGAACCTATTAGGATCTTTTTCATCAGGTTGTCCCAAGGATTAAGTTAGGTAATCCACACAAAGAAGGTCTGGCATATGATGAATGTTATATAGAGAAACTGTGACCAATTAAGGAAAGAGCATTGTATCTTTCATTTTCTCCATAAAGCCACCAGAATCTAGTGTTCAAAAGTTTGTGTTTTCTCTTCCTAGTAGTGTTTGCAATAGTATTTCTAATAGCTTTTTTGTTTTACTTTATTTTATTCAGCATATATTTTTGAGATTATTGATACATTTAAAAACAGTTTTGAAGTATATATACATATATTCTAACTCAGCATACTTTTTTTTTTTTTTTTTTAACATGGGCAGGCACCGGGAATCGAACCCGGGTCCTCGGGCATGGCAGGCAAGCATTCTTACCTACTGAGCTACCGTGGCCCGCCCGGCATACTATTTTTTAAAAAGCTTTATGCTTTCCCTTTTTACCATTTCATTGAATTGAGTTTGAAAATCTGATAATATTCTACAAGTCAAAAGTAGCACTTTATAACCAGAGTCTTTGACCTTATTTTTTTATTGATATATATTATATATTCATATACCATGTAATCATTCAAAGTGTACAATCAGTGGTTCACAATATCACCATATAGCTGTGCATTTATCATCATAATTGACTTTTTTTTTCTTTTTTTTGTGAAAATAACATATATACCAAAAAGCAGTAAATTTCAAAGCATATTGCGACAATTAGTTGTAGAACAGATTTCAGGATTTGGTATAGGTTACAGTTCCACAATTTTAGGTTTTTACTTCTAGCTATTCTAAGATACTGGGGACTAAAAGAAATATCTATATAATGATTCAGCGATCATATTCATTTGTTAGATCCTATCTTCTCAGTATAACTCCACCATCACCTTTGATCTTTCTATCCCTCACTTTAGGGGTATTCGGGCTATGTCCATTCTAACTTTTTCACATTGGAAGGGGCTGTCAATAATATGGGTTGGGGGATGGAACTAGCTGATGTTCTGGAGAGGCTGGGCCCTCTAGGTTTCAGGACTTATCTGGTCCAGGATCCCATCTAGAGGTTGTAAAGTTTCAGGAAAGTTACTCTAGTGCATGGAACCTTTGTAGAATAGCATTTCCAATAGTATTTACAAGAAGTCATGTGTGTGTTTGTTGTGACAAACCAAGTGACGTTTTTCTTCGTTCAATCTGCTTTTGTTGCAAACAGCACTGTTTGAAGCAGAGTGCGATCAAATGAACTTGGATAGCTTACATTTTTGTATATGGAAATTATAAACAAAGAACAAAGCATTTAACTGTTATTTCTTCTGTGTTTCTTATGTGCCTGTTGCTGGTGAGTGTACAGATTGGGGGAACAGAGCCTCTATGCAAATACTTTTATATTGTCAAACCTGAGCTTTATAATTGCCTAAACTGTAGACAAGCCCTCCTTGAAAGGACTGCCAGGTTAGCATGATCCCAAAGTGTGTTTCATAATTCACTGAGTAATAATTTGGCAATTAGTAAGTTATTTAGCAATTATTTAATAATTACTTAGTGATTATTCTTTAGCTATTTCATGGTAATATTAAAAGTTCAATGAAGTTACATTGAACTGCCTGAAAGAAAAAGCCAGGAACTTCATAAACATGGTCTTATAACAGCTGGAGGGAGAAAGGATCAGTCTCTGCATGATGTGTACGAAACAGAGGCACAGAGAGGCTGTCATCTGCCTAAGACCTCAGAGATGGTAAATGGCAGAAGTAGGATTTGATACCAGGTCAATGCGATGATTCAAACCCCATAGTCAGTCTATTGCATCATGACCTTTCTGACTTCATCCAGGTCTCCCTTGCCTCCCTCAGCCCCACGCCACCTCTGGCTTCTCTCCCAAACCCCTCGATGCTGCCTTTGATTTCATTTTTAACACGTGGGATCAATACAAAGGATGAATATTTAAGTGGAAAAAGCCAGACTCTGCACACACACGCACACATTTTCACAGTTATGAGTTTATTTTTTTTCTCTTTATACTTCTGAATATTTAGCAAATGATATAGAACTAGCAGGGAAATATTTTTAAAGAAATATAAAGACTGGGTTTTTATGTTTTCCTCTTTGATTTAACATCACTAAGTCACATCATTTATCCAAACTGAGCTTCGTTTTGCTCAGGCAGTCCATCCCAATTTTCAGTGCTTTCCTCCTTGCCCCTTTTCTTTGTAAATCAATGTCTCTGCCCCAACTCAGGAGGGAAGCAGCTGCAGGGTGAGAGCCCAGGTACAAGGAAAGTTAGGGACCGGCTCTCAGAGATGGAATAGGAGCACTGTGGGTAGAGGCTGCTTGTATTTTCCAGGAGAAATTATACATTACTTCTGCTGTCTTTAGGCTAAACAACTATTAAGGCCTAAGAAAAATATCTAGGGTATAACATTAAAAGAGAAAAGGGAATATGCAGAGTTTATCCCTCCATCGAGTTCACTCTGCACACAGCAATTGTGTGGGGTCCTGGGGTCAGTATGGGGAGGGGCACAAGACAAGGTTCCTCATGGAGCTAATGGGAAGAGACAGTACCATACAAGGAAGCAAGAGTGAAGCGCGTAAGACCAGACAGGGACAAAGGCTACGATGGAAATTAAAACAGGGTACAGCGACAGGTAGCCAAGGGGAGTGGGCCATATTAGATGGGGTGATTGGGTACAAGCTCTCGGAAGAGGTGACATTAGAGAACCGTACCCATCTCTGGTTGTAGCTTTCTAAAACCAAGCACAAAACTAGCCTGGAAGAGAGAAATACTCTGAAATCCTAACATGTGGTGGGTGCATTAGAGTGGTGGGTATATGTTTTCTGCCCTTCTATTTTTCATTTTTACAAGTTTTCTCTAATAGGCATATATAGTTAATTATGAACAATAACTTTGTTTAAAAGAGGGAGAACTGTTGAGTTAAGCGACCCCAGGCTCCCCCTGGGCACAGCGTGGCTCTCACATGCTGGAAGGGGCCTTTTCTTGCCATTCACACCTGGGGAAGAAGAGGTCTCAGAGGTTAGGAACGTTTTTATTCAGTTGACAGTGTTGGTTCCCAGCACCTGTCCAACCACCTTGGGGTCAGGTGACCTCAGGGATCATCTCGGAAAAGGAAAGGGCGTCCAGCCCCTTCTAAACAAACAGCCCTTGGTAGTGCCAACTTCCCTTGGGCCCACATTGGACGATTCTCCTCCAGGGCTTTCCTTTCCCGTCAGCCCCAAGCTCTTGTGTTTGCCCAGCTGAGTACGTAATGTCATGACTAGGCTGTGACATTTCAGGAAAGGTCACTCACCCTGAGAGTACTCCCTGCAAACTTTTTCTACTCCAAAAGCATTCTTTTCTAAGAAATGCTGAGGCTTCTGGGCTCATCTGGAGCCATGAACTTTCCCTTCCAATTGGGTAGAGGCGCATGCCGCCCAAGGATAGAGAGGCGGGTGAGAAAGACGACGCAGCCACGGCTGGGAACATGGCTGGAGTGTGCCTTGGGCTTCCAGGCCGATTTATTTCTCTCTCCATGTCCAGTCCCCGCTCACTTGCTCCCTGGCAGTTTGCTCACCAGCCCCCTCGGCTTTGTGGCCCACTGGGAAAGAAGTTGCTAAGGCTGTTTCTCAAGTCTGCAGACCATGGCGAGTGGAAGCCAGAGCCAGGGGGGAGAAAAGCGGCTCCTCTGTGCTGTACCAATTTATCACGAGCTTGGCGGCTGAGACAGCAGAAGTTTATCCTCTCAAGTTCCAGAGCCCAGAAGTCTGAAATCAGCATCCCTGGGCTGCCATCAAGGCATCTGCAGGGCCACGCTCCCTCCCAGCTCCTAGTGGCTGTTGGCCATGTCACCTTCTCCTCTTCTGCCTGTGCTCTCGCTACCCCTCTCTTATAAGGACACATGCGATGGCACTGAGGTTCCACCTGGATAATCCAGGGTCATCTCCCCATCTGAAGGTACTTAGGTTGGCAAACTAGCCCCAACCCCTTTTTGCATATACATTAACATTCATAGGTTCCAGGGTTTAGGATGTGGACACCTTTTTTGGGGGCAGTTATTCAGTCTGCTATACCCCCCAAGACTGTGCTATGTGGGTGCAGTATGGAGAAGATGCTCTGAGCCTGACTTGAGCAGAGAGGCTTCCCTGCAGACCAAAGATGTGTCTGGGAAAGAGCAGGTGACTGGGAGTGGGTTGGGGGGCTCGGAAGCAAGCATCTCTTGGGAGAAGACTCAAGAGTGACCCATACTATGAGAAGCAGGAGATGGTCCATGTCATAGGAGAGAGGAGAGGACAGGGCAAGGAACGAAGCAGAGGTTTGTGGGTTGGGGAGAGGGAGATCACCTGTCCTTCCAGTGGTCTGGGGTGGTAGCCATAGTGCATTATCCAGAGCCTACATCACTCTGGGGTTCTCTGTCCCTGTATGCAAATGGCAGAAGCAAAGATTGTTGGCATCGTATTTTTAAACTGAATTTAATTCATTAATTATTTAATTTATTTGGCATGGGCAAGCTCCAGGAATCAAACCCGGGTCTCCAATATGGCAGGCGAGAACTCTGCCACTGAGCCACCGTGGCACTGCCCAAGCATTGTATTTTTGTTAAATAAACCTCTTTCTAACATATCGTAAGAGGGCTTATGAATGGTGTGACTCAGATGTTGAGAGCTGGGGATCAAATGCTCCTGTCCCCAAAGGAACGTGTTTCTCCTATTGTAGACACATTTAAAATGCCATTTCTTCCACTAGAAGCCAGTACTTCCTAAGAGGACAGCTCCACTCCTGACTCTGCTTTGCCTTGTGTCTCCTCCCCCGGCATCTCTCAGTTCCGTCTCGAACTCCGTTTCCTTCCCTAGATGCTGATACATCCCAACTTCAACATCGCCCGATGGTGTGACCTCCCTCCAGCGATGCTCAGCTGCTGAGGCCAGGCCTGCAGACGGCGAGAAGGGGGGCTTTGCTTTCATCAAGCTCATTGACTCATGGAAAAAAGGCATTAAGTCAATTGAGCGAGAACAGGAATTAGGGGGGCAGAGAAGAGGGTGTATGGAATCAGGCTTTGGGAGGGGGGTCTCCTCAACAATGATATTTTGAATGGCTACTATGTACCAGGTGAATTCTGTGATTGGGTGTCATGGAGAAGAAGGGAAGCCGAGACGGAAGCTAAGACGGCCGCACGCTGACGACGCGGCAGGCACTTCCTAATTGTCAGGATAGGGAGAAGCCCGGTGATTTTTGCGGTTTGGACAATGTTCACGCGTTGTCCGTGTTACCAAGTGGTCTTGCTTTCATCTCGATCCATCTGGTCGCAGGGTGCCTGACCGATGCACTGTTCTGTGAAATTGTTATGTCCAACAGCGCAACACCAGGACCTAGCTGAGAGGGCAAGGCCAGCTTCCAGGGGCCAGGGGCTGCTTTTCTCTTTTTGACCCCACAAAGAGGACAAAACATTAAGAGAAAGAAAATTCCAGCTTTAAATAAACGGGCTCTGCTGGTCTGACATTCAGGAGAAACAAACAACAACCAAAAGGCAGGGTTGACAAATTCCCCAAGCTCCCAGCTGCGGCCATACAATGCCTTTTGAAGACTAATTAAAATTTCATGTCAAAATCATTTAAATGCAAGAGCATTGAAAACATTTGCGCTTCTCTTAATAAACTACAGTCTGGAGGCACATAGTCCCAGAACCTGACCTACTTTAAAACTGATAATCTTTGAGGGGATTAACTTGTAGATGCTAAATAATTTACTTTAAAATTCCATCACAGTTCCTGGGATTTTAAAATAACTACAATTTCTAATTTCATGACCTTGAATATAAATTGCCATGCCCCCCTCCCCTGGCATTTGAATAATATCCCAAGGTGGGATAGGCACGTTAAAGTTTGAGATGTGTTTCTATGGACATCATGCAGCTCAGTGTTTCTCCATCCTGGCTTCCCATCACTGAGGGGAGCTTTAAAAATATGTAAATACTCAGGCCTCATCTCCAGAGATTCTGGTATGCAGCCAGGGCTGAGGATTACTGATTGTTGCCCAGCATCCTGTGTGTCCTTAGGTGAGTTACTTAACCTCTCTGTGCTCAGTTTTCTTATCTATTAAATGGGGCTTGTCAATATTGTCCAGCCTAAGACCATCAGGTATACATCTTAATTGAAAAAAAAGTTGGTTTAGTGGCTTGCCGCAAAGAGGAAAATGGCGTACCACAAGGAGCTGCAAGGCATTTCAGACAGAGAGAGAAAGGGGATTGTTATAGGCTTTAAACTTGTGTTAGATGGTTTGAGAGAGAATTCAAGGGGGTATGGTTTTGCCCTGGATTGAGTGTTGTCAGGAAGAAGTGACACTTCTATGGTATCTTAATTTTTAACAGGTGGTGAGAGGAATCAAGAAAGTGTGATTAAAGCTGTAGTTGGCAAAGAAAAAGCAGTTACTCAAATTACCTGGGAGAGGGGGATTGTTTGGATATTTTAGTAGTTTGGACAGTATCCATGCCTTGTCTGTGCTCAGACAAAATTCTGATTGATCTGGTTTTTGTGCTTGATCATGGTCACAGAGTAGCCTTGTCTGCTGTTGGTGAGTATAAAATTATGTCCAATGTAGAATAAATACAAGCAATTTTAATAAAATATTTTACATTTTTTGTACTGAGTCTTCAAATTCCAGTGTGTATATTATGCTTATAGCACATCTCAATTCAGACCAGCTACATTCCAATATTCAAGACCCATATGTGACTAGTGGCTACTGTACTGGCATGTAAAACCTTAGAGAGTTGCTTTGAAGATTAAATTTGAAGATTAAATTAATTAGTCCTTGGTTTGGCTCAATAAATCTTAGCTGTAATTATAATGATTGATGCAATAAAGAAGAAATGATAGGGGTCTCAACTGGGGTAGTGCTGGAATGAATCTCCAAGAAGAGAGTCAAATATTAATTAATGCCTGGAAGAACCTAGAGGGAGTTTTGTGCTTCCAAGAAGCAATGGCTCTATCAATGTCCATTAGATCAAATCTTCTGTGTCCTTATTGATTTTTTTTTTTTTACATGGGTAGGCACTGGGAAATGAACCCAGGTCTCTGGCAGGGCAGGCGAGAATTCTGCCACTGAGCCATCATTGCCCATCCCTTATTGATTTTTGACTGCTTCTTCTATCAGTTTATTCTAAAATGACCTTATAGAGTTCTGTTAAAATTTCCTACTATACTAATGGACTTGTGATTTTTCCTTTGTAATTCTATAAGTATATGCTTTTACATTTGAAGTGAACTTGTCAAGTGTATGCCATTTCATGATATTTACAGCTTCCTGGTAGTGTATTCCTTTTATTGTTATTGTTAGTGTTACGTTTTTGTCTTAAATTCTACTTTGTCTGATGTTGATAGTGCTACACCAGTTTTCTGTCAGTTAATATTTTCTTGGTATCTTTTCAAACCATCATTGTGGTTCTATTTTAAAAGATTTCTCATAAATGACATGTAGCTGGGTTTTCTTTTTAAAATCTCATCTCATATCTCTATCTTTTATAAATGAATGTAATCCACTTACATTTATTGTATTTTACATGACTTTCTCAATGCTAGTTCCTGTTTTATTCTCTTGAGTTAATCTAGTTTATATATTAATTTTCTTCATTTCCAGCATTTTAAATTAATCTTTCTCTGTATAGCAATCCTTTCTTGTTTTTTCTCTGCCTGTTTTTATTTTATAATTGCTTGCCATGTTGAAGGGGATTTACAACTTTAGTCATCTCTTTGAACCTCCTAAACACATTAATTTTAAGATCATTGTCAAATTGTTATATAACTTTAATTGCACATGAAGGGATTTTTTTTTCTGATTTTTGATTTTGTGTTCTAGAATTTTGGCTTTGAATCAGAGATATTTTATTTACTATTTTTTTAGTAGCTTTATTGAGATATATTCACATACCATACAATCCATCCAAGGTGTCCAATCAATGGCTTTAAGTATAATCACAAAGTTGTGCGTTCATCATCACAATCAATTTTAGAACATTTTCACTACTCCAAAAAGAAAAAAACCTTAGCAGTCACCTCTTAATCCCTCTATCCTTCCCTAGCCCAACATAGCCACTAATCTAATTTTGTCTCCATAGATTTATTTATATTTAAAGGACACAAATATATTACTGTTAACTGTAGACCATAGTTTGCACTAGGCATATTTTTTCCCATATACTACCTTATTATTAACCCCATGTACTATTTAAAACATATCACTGCTATGCTTTGCAGCAGAAAAGGTACAAAAAAGCATGATCTCATTTCGCTTTGTTGATGAGAAGCCCCAACTTCCCATTTTTTAATCTTATTCTTTGCTATGTAACCCCATGAGTGCATAAGCTGTTTGAGGGCAGGGGCTGTGACCTACCCATCTTTGTCTTCCCAGAATTATCACAGTATCTAGCACACAGGAGAAGATCCTCCATAAACGTTGGTTTAATTATGTTGACTCTGTAAGCATCAGCCTTGTCTTGTAGCCCCATGTCTTGAGAATCCATCATATAGTCCTTTTGAAAAGACCTCTCCTCCCAGAGATAATATATGCTCATTAATTTCTTTATCTCATAGGTATGACTTTCTTCAGTTCTATATCTATACATTAACAAAGACCAAAATAGTCTCAAAATAGTCTCATATTTGTAACTTACACAAATGGTCAAAGAAGGGCAGTTAGGAAGAAGTCTGTTGTGTATTCCCCTTTCTCCCCAACTTTTACATTTCCTTTCAATTCCCAGCTCAAGTTTCCTGGAGATCTGTCCTAACCAACCCGCTGCTAATCTTTTTGTGACTTGGAATTGCTTCAGCAGCAGTAGGTAAAGCTAGATCATGCTGTGGGGCATGGTTCTGTGGTTCTGTAGCAGCTTAGTTGTTTCATCTGTGAAAGTCCTCAGCCAAATTTTGAGGTCAGATTTTCTTTGGCATGTTTCCATTACCCCTTTCTGACCCCATCTGGCGACCCCTTCATTGCCTCCCCGACTTCCCATATCTACCTCTCCAAACACATGGTTTGCTCTCAACACATAATTAATGAAACAATTTTTTATTTATATTCAGGTATAACATATAAAAGGCACAAATTTTAAGTGTACAACTCAGTAATCTGCACATCTCTATTTTGATGTCTAACAATATATATTAGCATTCTGCCTAGTCTCGAAATCCATATAAATAGAACCATAACTGAATGTATCTTTTAAAAAAAACCTTTTAATTTGGAAATAACTTCAAACTTATGGAAAAGTGACAAGAATAGTACAAAGAACAGCTACATGCCCTTTACTCAGCTTACCTATTGTTAGGATTTTCCCCATTTGCCTTCTCTATCTCATCTATCCATCATCTATCCATCATTATAAATCCATCCCTCACATCCCCTCCTTTTCCTCTCTCTCACCATCTAAATATTTTTTCCCAGACCATTTGCGAGTAAGTTGCATTACTTCATGACTGTACCCCTAGATACTCCAGTGTGTATTTCCTGAAAATCAGGGTTTCTTTTCCATAACCTCAGTAGGGTTATCAGTTTAAATAAATCTGGCATTGTCACAAACTTTTATCTAATCTCAAGTCCGTAATTCAGTTTGTCCAGTTGGCCCAATAACATCCTTTACAGCATTCCCCAAACCCACCCGCACACAGGATCCAGCCGAAGATTGGGTATTACATTCGGTTGTCACATTTCCTTTTAATTCAGTATGTGCACTCAGTCTTTCTCTGTTATGACATTTGATGTTGTTGAAGAATGCAGTCTCTTTTTTCTTTTGGGCATATTTGCCTAGTGTTCCTAATGATTAGATTCAGGTATGCATTCCCAGCTGGAATATTACATAAGTGATGTTCTGTCCTTCCCAGGGTCTCTTACCTGGTGACAAATGAAGTCCCTCTGCCCATCACTGATGATAACTTTGACCATCCAGTAATCACTATAGTATTTTCCCCTTCCGTCTAAGAAGCATGTGTGTGGGGAGACACTTAAATTTAGGCCATGAAAATATCCTGCTCTCCATCCAAATCTACCCCCCCCCCAAATTTAGTATACACTTGATTCTTGCCTGAACTGATTTTTACCATAATGGTTGCAAAATGGTGTTTTTTTTTCCTCCAAATCCAGCACTCCCTCTACATTTACCAGTTGGCACTTGACATTCTATTGTAAGCAACAGTCAACCTTTCATTTATTTTTTATTACCACTACAGACTCATGGATTCCTTTTTTTTCCCCCCTAATGGTTTAAAATGAGTGAATTGACTTTTTCAAAGTATTTTTCTGTACTTGTTCTATTAAAAAAAATCTACTTATTCTCGTACCAGTGCCACGTGGGCTTTTTTTATTCTTAGAGCATTGTCTATGGTTTAGAATCAGGGAAGATAAATCCTTGCCCCCTTACTAACCATCTTTAGTATTTCTTTTGATAGTTCCTCCAGTTTATTATTTAGGATCAATTTCAGAATCATTTTTATAAAGGTCTAGCCCCCATACCTTTTCTCCTCACTGTCCCCCTTATCCTGGTAGAATTGTGATTGGAACTGCATAGGACCTGCAAACTATTTTAGTAATAATTGGCAAATTTATGATATGTAGTCTTTTTATCAGGAACAAGTCTGTCACTCCACTTATTCAAGTTTTAACCTGATAACATTTATAATGGGGCGTATCTTTTGTAATTTTAATCAGAAAAGAAGCATCAGATACAGAGATGTACTATTGCTCTGTGGGATTCTAAAATTATTTCAAACTTTTTTAAGAATGTCACTCTGGCGCTGGAGTCAACCAAGAAAAAGTGAAAAAAAAGAATCAAAGAAGTGGAAAGATAAAAAAAATTCAATATGTTCATTTCATTCATTTACTGAACAAGCCTCTGGAGGCTCTACCATGCCACCTGCCAAGCACTGTGTTAGACATGAAGATACAACAGGTGAAACAAAACCAGAGAAAAACAAAAGAATCAAAGGGGTATAAAGAAAAACAAATAGAGATTTCCATATGCTCACCCCACTCCCTTCTCATATAGGTGTCCCAGAGTCCTTCTGTGTGAACCAGCCACAGGCCCTGCCCTGGGAGTTCACAGAAGACTCAGGGGCTTTCTGGTTGAAGGCTAACGAAGAAGGAATAGAATACTCATGCGCTTTCCTATCTGACTTGTAAAATCCTGACCACACTGTAGCCCCTTGGAGCATCAGCAGAGCAGGTCTCAGGATAGATTACAGGAAACCCTGCTTCAACCCAGCAGGTGGAAAAGCACTGGAGGGAAAATTATCAATAGTTTGATGATAAAGCCATGATAAAATATTATATGATTAATTCACAATGCATGGACTCACAGTCTGAGAAACTGTACATGTGCTAACTGAGAGCACCGGAGGCAGCAAAAAGAAAATGAGAGAAGGGCTAAGAATTTTTTCTGACATTTTCTTGAGGAAAGCATATTCTAAAATCTGGAAGCTTTTCCTGAGAGCTTCCCACACTACATCCTGCTCCAAGGGACCGAGCTGTCTGGGAAAGAAAGGGACTTCCAAGGGCATCCCAGGAAAGCTCTCGGGCCTCTGCTTTCTGTTCTCTGCAGTAAGCAATTAAGATCCCCAGACGCCACTGGCGGTGACCATGTGAATAGGTCTAGGCCGTGCTCAGCTCCCCTCTTTAGTCTTTATCAGCTTCTCAGCACCTTTCAGGATTATGTCGACTCCATTTAGAACTTCAGTCTGCGTGACTGAAAGTGATGGGAGAATTGGAACCCGTCAAAGGCTGCTGTCCCCAAATGCAAGCATCCTTCAAGAAGGAAGGAGCAGCCCTGGAAGCTGCTCCACAGGGCCGAGGCTAGGCTTAGGCTCTATCTGTAGTTCAAGATGTTCTTAAGCCATAACTTATTTCTCCTTCCTTCCTTTCTTCTTCCTTTACCCCACCTCCTTCCTTCTCTCCCTCCTTCCCTTCCTCCCACAAATATTTATGGATTGCCTGCCTTGATTGTCTTTCTAACTCCTGATCATCGGTAAACATGAATTTAATGAACATTTATTATGTCTGTCTTCTTCAGGTTAATTAGAAGGAAATCAACTCTTTCCAGTATTTGAGTAAATTAAAATGGAACCTAAGATTCACAGGTCCAGTTTCAGATTTGTCACCCCCCAGGTCCTCCAGTTAATCTTTCTTCCCTTCCTTCCATCCTTCCTTCCTTTCCTTTTTAAAAGGAAGTATGATGATGTATCATAGAAGACACATACATAGTAGGACTGTATCTGCCTGAAAATATATAGCTAAGCCTTTTTTTTCTAATCACCATGAAACAGGAGTGGGAAAGCTGGGGTGGAGGGAGATAATTAACCCTGAAGCCAAGCTAAGAGTACTTTGCTTGAACATGCATTTTCTCTTAGTATACAGGAGAGTCAAGGTAGAGACACAAGAAGGATTAAGCACGTACCGTGAAGGTTAAGTTTGTGTATCAATTTGCCCAGGTTTGGGTACCCAGTTGTTTGGTCAAGCAAGCACCCGCCTGCTTGTGAAGCTATTTCGTGGATTTCAATCATTAGTCAGTTGACTGCATCTACGGCTGATTACATCTTTATAATCAACAAAAGAGATTGCCTTCCGTAATGAGAGGTGTCTCATCCAATCAGTCGAAGGCTTTAAAGGGAGAATTGATCATTTCAGCAGACAGAGAGTATTTCTTTATCTGATTCAGTCAGCCAGCTTCTCCTGGGGAATTCATCCAAACCTTCATCAGAGTTCCCAACCATGGTCCACTCTACAGAAGTTGGACTTGCCGTTTCTCATAGTCATGTAAGACAATTCCTAAAATAAATCTCATTTTTTTGTATACAAACTTAAACATCTATAAATTTAAGTTCTAGAAAGTTCTGTTTCTCTGGAGAATCCTGACCAACACATCTTCCTTTACCTGATTCAAAGAATCCTACTCGGACAGGAGAGAGACAAATTTCCCAATATTATTCCTTGGGAGGACTACAGCATACGGCCCCTGAAAGAAGGAATGCTGACAGTGTCCTCAGCAGCAGAGTTTAAGACAGTAACTGCTCTTTTGTCACCTCAGAGACGGGTTGGGTTCACTGGCATACACACAGCTACCACTGTCAAGTGCTAATACTGCTCTGAAAACTGCCAGCTTCAATACCCCCTTTCACCACGTGGGGCACGTGAAGCTGGCCCCGTTCCTCCTTTGCCAGCCAATGGTACACCCTTCTGAGGCTCTGGACATCTCCTGGTGGAAGTATTTGAACCCACCCAATATCTACTAGCTAAAGTGATACGTTGCTTTTGTGCCTCTGCATTTCTTCCTTCTTTCCAGCCAGTGGCCTAATAACCTCAACTAGGATATTAACTCTTCCCAGAGGTTCTGGAAGTTCCAAGTTGGTATTAAGGGCTCTTACTTGGCTCACTGGGAAGATAAATGCAGGAATTTATCTTGATTATTTCCCCAAGGTTGGGGAAAAAAGCAAAGTAAAGGAGGGGGTTGGCATTGCCTCCCTCTGGAATTTAGAAAAGGATAAAAGAAACAATACTATTTGGATCCAGGGGGAGGAAATTACTGGTAAGTGGGTGATTGCTTGAGTCAGAAATTCATGAACACCTCATGCTGACCAGATATTGTCTCAAGTAAACAGAGGAAATTGAGTCTTTGAACACATCTATTTTGCTACAATCCTCCTGAGGGCAATTTAGTACTTCATGTCCTTTGAGCCTGTCATTACACTTCCAGAAATCTACTTAAGAAAATAATCAACGATGTCCGCAAAGACTTAGCTGTGAAGATGTTCATCACAGCACTGTTTCTAATGGGGAAAAAAGAACCCAACACAAAGCATTAATGATATAAAAAGATGTATTAATTGAAAAAATATTATGAGTCAACATGTAGAGTGATCCTAGGTATTATGAATACAGACGCCCACATAAGCAGACAAGGATAGAAGGTGTCAGGTCACAGTTCTTCAAGGTGAGATCATGAGGCATTTCTGTTTGGTGGTGTTGATCTGTTTTCTAAAATAAATATTTTTAGTGCAAAGTAGCAAAGATTATTTTAAATTTTGAAAACTGCTATTATTCCTTTTCTTTGGTGAACTCTTAAAATCAGACTGGGTGACTTAATCTAACTGATTCATGACTTCTTAATTTCCATTTTCTCATTCAGTGATTTTTCTGAATGTCTTTTTTTTATTTGTCATTTAAGTTATAGTTTATCAACTTTAAGAGGGAGTATTATCCAGGGACTTGCACCCTATTCTTGGAGACTTAGTGTGTTTCTGGTTGTACACAGGACTGTTGAGTATTGTTAGGTAAAAATGTGACCATTACTGCTTTCATTTAGAGATACTATGGTTTAAGGAGATGTTGTATGGCTGCCAAGTTGGCAAGGGATGGACTGTGATAGTTAAATTAAGTTCATGTGCAGCTAGGCCAGGTTTTGGTGTTGAGTTGTTTGAGTAAGCAAGCACTGGCCTGATTGTTACTGGGAGAACATTTTATGAACTTAAATCATCAGTCAGTTGATGGCATCTATGGTTGATTATAGCTACAATCAGCTAAGGAGATTGCCTTCACCAATGAGAGAAGTCTCATCCAATCAGTTGAAGGCTTTAAAAGATGTGATGATTTCAGCAATCAGAAGAGAAAATTTCCCTCTCTACTTTAGCAGCCAGCTTCTCCTGGGAGTTCCCAGCTTGTGGCCTGCCCTACAGAATTTGGACTTGCCCAGCCTCATAGTCATATGAGACAATTCTTTTTTTTATTGTGAAATACAACATATATACAAAAAAGCAATAATTTTTTTAAATACCAAAAAAAAACACCTAATAAACGCAAACATTCTTAACTTTTGATCATTCCATTCTACATATATAATCAGTAATTCACAATAGCACATGTGAGACAATTCTTATAAAAATACCATATTTATAGGTATCTCCTGTTGATTCTGTTTCCATAGAGAATGCTGACTAATACAGTGACCTCTGTGTTTCATTTATTAGGTCAACCTAACTTATCAAATAAATAAAAATAACTAATCCATACTCCTCCTAGCTCTATCTGCCTATGAAGAGGTGCTCAGGGACTGATAGTGCTCAACTGTCCTGTAGAGTGCACGCCACCACCTTGTTAGGTGGAGAGAAAATCAGGACATTTTCTTTATAAAGTGGCAAGAGTTCTCCAACTGAATTTTGAATCCATGATTATTTTTAAAAAATATGGTTCAGCAGTTTTAGCTGGCATGACCTCTTTGATATTCTGAAACCTCAGGATTTGTTTTTAAAAAAGTTCTCACATAATGTTTTACTGCCTGAAGCTATTTTCAGGTCTAATTAACATCCATTAATCAGATCGGAGACCCTAGCTCAGGGCAATTGGAGTTGGTGAGGATGATGATACGATTGTTTTGACCTGCAGATGGGGTGAAAGGGCAGGTCTTTTCATCCTTATCTTCTATTTACCATCAGCAGCAACCCCCAACCCCTCAAATATATACCTAGTCCTCTTCCCCTTTGAGGATGGTGAAGCCAGCCCTGCCAGTGGAGCAGTTTCACTCATCTGTAAACAGAGTGGGCAATGGCTAGCATGACAGAAGTTTTACAGACTAGTGGTAAATGACCCCACATTGAGCCCAGCTCTTCCTCGCACGCTCACTTCCACCCAATTCTGGCAAACCAATCTTTTTTCAGCTTCCTTCTCACTTGAGGTGATTGAAGGTGAGAAGTGAAGATCTAAAGGGACATAATGCATACCTTCTTTTCTTTCAGGTGGGTGTGCGAAACTGCCTCCCAGAAAAGGTGTCTATGCCACATCCAGCTGTGGCATTGGGAAAGGGACTCACCTCCCTGCAACTGAAGGGAAGGCTTGCCCAGTGGTATCCGCCAGAGTGGTGAGGAGAAGTTGGTTGACTGGAAGCCAGGGCTCTGCCCAGAATGCATGACTTGAAGTCCAGGGAAGTCTTTGGTTCTTGTTCTAGCTCATCCGCTTAGTAGATATTTGACTTGGAAAAGTTACATAATCTCTCAACCTCAATGTATCACTTATAGTGATAACGGCTGCCTAGCAGAGTGGCTGAGGATTAAATGAGAGACGATGGTGTTCAGTTTATTAGTGGGTGTTCAATAAATGCTGTGTAGTCCTGACTCTAACCTTCAAGACTTAAGAGAGAGGAGCCCTGATGAGGCGTGGGTAGGAGGATTAATTGATTAATAAGTCAGCCTTTTGGGATCTGTCGGTACAACTTCACCCTATACCTGAGACTGTCCATCTCTGCACTTGCCTCTCAGGAATTGAACTGAGACATTCAGCCATGAAACTCACAAAACAGAGTCTTGATCTGTCACAGTTTGCAGAAAAAGAAACTAAGTTAATGGATAAAATTGTCTCCATTTTCAAATTTTCCCCTAGAATTTTTTCTTTAGCCTGTGATACAAGCAAAATAAATGCAAGAGCAAATATTAACAACAATAAACTGAAAACTGGAGACAAGCTAAGATTGACAGCTCATTGAGTGGACACAGGTACACTTGTGATTTTATTGTTGAGTCAAGATATTAAAGTAACAGTTTCTACAGCAACCTAAAATAATTCAATACTAATTTGTGTGTCTATAAGGCTAAATCAGAGTTCACAATTAATGAAACTAAACATATCAGTATTTTACAGTGTTCTTCAAAGCTAATCATGGTTTCTAGGTAGTTGTGTGGAAATATATATATAGTATATAGGAAAAGTCAGGAGGCTTGTGTTTACCACAGGCTCTGCTAGTCACTTGTTTAATGCAACCTTAAACAAGTCCTAGATTCCTCACTCCACTCATTTTCTCGATCATAACACATGACATCTAACATTTGTATCGTTTTACAAGATGCAAAGCATTTTCTCAAGCAGGTACTCTCACACGAATGTATATTAAAATACAATACTATATACATATAAGTGATTACTATTACTACTTCGTACATTTGTTTCAAGTTTGAATGAATTGCTTTAGAGGGTTCCCAGTTAACTGGTTTGGGTTCCATAAATGACTTGCCCATCTATACATGTTGTTTTAAGTCAGTGGTTCTTTTTTCTTTTAATATTTTTATTGACAAATCTTCACACAAATACAGTCCATACATGATGTACAATCAGTGGCTCACAATATCATCACATAGTTGTGTATTCATCACCATCATCAGTTTTAGAACTCCAGAAAAGGTAATAAAAAGAAAAAAAAGGAAAAACTCATACATCCCATATGCCTTACCCCTCCCTCTCATTGACCATTAGTATTTCAATCTACCCAATTTATTTTACCCCTTATGCCCCCTATTATTTATTTAATTTTTATCTTTTTTTTTTTTTTTTTACTTATCTTTCCACACCCTGGATAAAAGGAGCATAAGACACAAGGTTTTTACAACCACACAGTCACATTGTAAAAGTTTTGTCTTTATAAAATCATCTTCAAGAATCAAGGCTACTGGGATACAATTCAACAGTTTCAGGTACTTCCCTCTAGCCACTCCAATACACCGTATACTAAAAAGGGGATATCTATATTCTTATGCATAAGAATAATTTCCAGAATAACCTCTTGACTATATTTGAAATCTCTCTGCCACTAAGCCCTTATTTTGTCTCATTTCTCTCACCCCTCTTTTTGGTCAAGAAGACTTTCTCAAGCCCATGATACCAGATCCCAGTGAATACCAGTTCTGTCCCACATTACCAGGGAGATTCACAATGCTGGGAGTCATACCCCGTGGGTTTAGAAAGAAAGGCCATATCTGAGCACAAAAGAGGTTCTCTGGGGGTGACTCAGGCATAATTTTAAGTAGGCGTAGCCCATTCTTTGCAGGAATAAATCTCACAGGGGTGAACCCCAAGATCAAGGGCTCAGCCTTTTGATTTGGTTGTCCCCACTGCTTATAAGAATATCAGAAATTCTCCAAATGGGAAAGTTGAATATTTCCTCCTTTCACCCCAATCCCCCAAGAGGACTTGCAAATACTTCTTTATTCACTGCCCAAATTATTTCTGGGATATACCAGGGCATCACACTAACCTGGATAAACCAACAAGATCTCAGGCCCTATTCCAAGATTCCATGTTCTTATGGTGTTCAACTGAACTGACCATACAAGTTAAACTGGGTGATGCGCTACCCATAATATACATTTTGCACCAACTAAGCATCTCCTTTTGGTCTCATACAGAAGTTAAAGTTTTAAAATATGGACGATATCATCCTTTACCCTGTACTCTGATCTACCCTAGTCCTATCCAGATCAGCTTCATTCATATCTCTAGTTGAACCCTGATGCCTTTTGCAACCTGTACGGGGTACAAGTCAGTGGTTCATAACTTTGGCTGTACATTGTCATTTCCTGGAAAACTTTAAAAAACACTGATGCTCAGGGTCTTACCCCCTGAGATTCTGAAAATATTGGTGTGGGTTCCTTTTCAACATTTTTTAATTGTGAAATATAACACATATATTAAAAGAGTAACACATTTCAAAGTACCTCATGACAAGTAGTTATAGAACAGATTCCAGAGTTTGGTATGGGTTAGAGCTTCACAATGCTAGATTTCTCCTTCTAGCTGCTCCAAGACACTGGAGACTAAAAGAAATATCAATATAATGATTCAGCAGTCATGCTCACTTGCTAAATCTCATCTTTTCTGTTTTAACTCCTCCTTCTCCTTTGATCCTTCTCCCAATCTTTCAGGGTATTTGGACAATGCCCATTTTAACATTTTCATGTTGGAAAGGGCTGTCGATAATATGGAATAAGGGGATGGAACTAGTTGATGTTCTGAAGAGGCTGGCCCCTCTAGGTTTCAGGACTTATCAGGCCTACAAACCCTTCTGGAGGTTGTAGGTTTCTGGAAAGTAATCAAGTGCATGGAACTTTTATAAAATCTAATAGAGCTCTAGATGTTCTTTAGGGTTGGCAAGAGTGGTTTTGGTTGGGATTTGGTAAACCATGGTAAACAATAATGTCTGAGGCTTGCATAAGAGTAGTGTCCAGAATAGCTTCTTGACTCTGAACTCTCTCAGCAACTGATACCTTATTTTGTTATAATTCTGTCCCCCCATTTGGTCAGGCAGGCATTGCTGATCTCATGGTGCCAGGACCAGGCTCATCCCTGGGATTCATATCCCATGTTGCCAGGGAGACTTTCACTCGTGGATATCATGCCCCACATACTGGGAAAGGTAATGATTTTACTTGCAGAGTTGGGCTTAGAGAGAAAGAGAGGCCACATCTGAACAACAAAAGAGGTTCTCTGGGAGTAACTCTTAGGCATAAGTATAGGTAGGTGTATTAGTTAGGGTTCTCTAGAGAAATAGAATCAATAGGGAACACTTGCAAATATATAATTTAGAAAAGTGTCTCATGTGACCGTGGGAATGCAGAGTTCAAAATTCACAGGGCAGGCTGTGAAGCTGACGATTCCGATGGAGGGTCTGGATGAACTCCACAGGAGATGCTCGCCAGCCAAAACAGGAAGAGCCTGTCTCTTCTGAATCCTCCTTAAAAGGCTTTCAGTGATCAGATTAAGCATCACTTATTGCAGAAGACACTCCTCTTTGGCTGTGGATGTAGCTGACATGATCATGATTTAATTCTATGAAATGTCCTCATCGCAACAGACAGGCTAGCACTTGCTCAACTAGACAAACAGGTACCACCACTTGGCCAAGTTGACACATGAACCTAACCACGACAGTAGGCTTAGCTTCGCGGTTACAGAAATAAGCTTCACAAGAGCAAGCCTCAAGATCAAGGGCTTGGCCTACTGACTTCAGAGTCTCTAATGTTTGACACAGTATCAGGGGTTTCCCCAGTGGTGAAATTTAATAGTTCCATATTTTTTCTCCTCCCTCAAGGGACTTAGCCAATACCCATTAATTATCTGTTCAATATACTCCACGATGTATCCAGGTATTACATTAAGCTATACAGAATTATAAACCCTCACTCCCATTCTGGGCTCTATGTGTTTGGGTTGTTTAAATCATCTATCCAGACAGACTGAGTTAGCTTATGTGCTGTAGAAAACTTAGGTTTTGGACAAAATAAACCTCTCTTCCTTCAGTCTCATTGGGTAGGTGACGTTCTAACATACAGACAATGTCCTCCTTACCCCTGTATTCTGATTTGCTTTTGGACTCGGGTTCTAAAACTCCCTGGGTGGTTCTCATGTGCAGCCTTGTTTGAGAACCACTGTACCAGGTGAAGGCAAGGCTGCCTTTGTAAACCACTGTGACATTCACCTGTGTTTGACATATTTCCCTCAGGTGTCCTGTTATTTGGGTGAGAGGTGGACCTCATCATAAACACTTATCTCCATTGCTTCTGGGCCACTGAACGTTGATCCTCTCTTTGTGGTAAATGATCTCTAAAAACGAGGCTTGAATTATTAAATCACAACCTTCCTCTCAAGGCTGAGGCCTCCTAATGGTTACTGGCTAGAGAAATGAGCAAGCAGGAAGAAGTTGCTGCCTATTCTAATTTTAGAGGTAGAAAAAGTCTTGAGTTTTTATATAACACAGATCTTCTCATTTTTTTCTTTCTTTTTCCAGCACTATTTTCTTTGTCTGTTCTCAGCTTTGATTCCTATTTTCCTTAATACCTATTTTCTCTGTGGATATTGTTACCTCTGTACCAATTGTCATTTATGGTGATATTTTAGCAGCAGGCTGGCTGTTATTACCAGCCTGTCAAGCTCCCTAAGTCTGAGGAGGGAGAAAGCACTCCTCTTAACAAACAAAACAGTATTCCTTCATGACGTAAAGCATCAGAGTCAATGTTTCCGCATTTTGCAGAATAAAATGGACAGTCAGCCAAGAGCCCTGATGCTATCTTTGCTTCATCATTTGCAGGCACCACTATTTTAGATGAGGAAATTTATGCTGAATGCCCAAGAAAGCTATTTATTATTGTTCATGCTGACACAGTCTCATTAATTCAGTCATCCATGCATCTTTGTCATGACTTCTGTGATAAGAGTGTTTAGTTAGTTCCTTCCCAAATAAAGCAAATGTGATAGCGTCAGGACATGATGGATGTCTTATGCTTTTTCTTTACAAACAGCAAACAAACTTTCAAGTGCCATTAAACATATTCGATGCTCACATAAAGTCTGCTTTTGCAGAATCAAGATCACAACTGTCATTTATACTCTATGACAGTCAAATGCCAGGAAGGGGCAATTACATACCTTCCATGCCAAGAAGATTCTTTGGCCAGATGAGTTAAAATCATTTATTTGCTTTGGTGGTGCTACAGATTGAGATAAATTTGACTCATCTAACTCAAACAGGCCACCGCATTAATCTAAAGAATGGAAAACAATGCGTGACATGGATTGCTGTAACTTCTTTGGAAACAACATTTAAACGCAAACCAGTAAATGATGAAATGAAGGATGGAAACCCTGCACTCAGGACTGGCTGTTTTTTGGAGGGACAATGACACTTTAATCAGGTTCTCTTACTTCATGGAATTCTAGGCAATTGCTGGAGGCAGGCTTTGAATGGCAGTCATCATTTTGTCTTGTAAGGCATGATTTGAGACACTATTGTCATTTATGGGGCCAAGCTCCCATCAAGTCTGGCAAGAATTATTACTGGAAGCTGGCATTATGAGGCCTCATAGCAGAATCAGCAGTAAAACTGGAAACTGAAAAAAAGAAATTGTCAGTTGTTTCAGTGAAGTTTATTTTATGGAAAATTCCTAAAGGCAGCAGAAACTGTCATTAGTCAAACTCTCATGTGAAGAACTGCTTCTTATATAAAAAACAGGTGCTATGAAGGAACATTTGATTATAAAGTTCCTGAAGAAATTTGCCCCAAGCGGCCCCAAAGCTGTGACCTACTTGTGTCTGTCTTCAAATGCTCTTGTGGGTTAACAGTTCAGCAAAACAGATTATCAGCAACCTGCCCTACTTCGTCACTAAAGCACTCTACCATAAAAACCATTGATAAAATAAGTAGTAGAAGTCCATTCTTTCTGCCCTAATTCTTGCAAAAGTGGAGAGAACTTCCAAAGTGGTGGGCTTCAAGCAAAACAGGTAGTATGGGCATTTTAAAGGTAATACATATCCTACCAGGGGTAGGAAATCAGCCACAAAAAAGCAAACAACAAAGTAGGTGGCAGGAGGACATCTTACTGCAGGCTAGGAGACCATTTTGCAGATGCCACAAGAAGCCATGTGTGATGGTTCGGTTCATGTGTCAACTTGGCCAGGTGATGGCACCCAGTTGTCTGGTCAAGCAAGTATTGGCCTATCTGTTGCTGTGAGGACATTTCTTGGACTTAAATCATCAGTATATTGATTGTATCTATAGCTGATGACATCTGCAGTTGCTAAGGGGAATGCTTTCGCAATGAGACCTTTGGGTTAATCTAATCAGTTGAAGGCTTTTAAGGGGGAGATGATAGCTTCAGCAGTCAGAAGAAAGAACCTCCATCTCTACTTCAGCCAGCCAACCTCTCCTGGAGAATTCATAGAAAATCTTCATTGGAGTGCCAGCTCGCAGCCTGCCCTCCAGAATTTGGACTCATGCATGCTCACAGTTGTATGAGAAACTTCTATAAATCTCATACTATTTACAGATATCTCTTGTTGGTTGTTTCCTAGAGAACCCTGATGAATATACCATGGTACTGCATCTCCACTGAGAATGGGGAGTGATACAAACGTTCGAAGGAATTTACGTTACATCATGTAGCTCAAAGGTCTCAACAGCAGATTTTTTAGTTTTAGCAACTCAGGCGCTGCCCGCCTTTCTCCTATAATGGGCTTTCACTGTGACCCAGCCAACAGGATCTCTCTGTGGACGATGACTTAGAGCAAAGGTTCTATCACCGGAAATAGTAGAGGCTCTTGTTCTGACATCCTTTCTCAAAGAGTTCTTTTGACTACTAAAACAAGAAAGTTGTTGAATGTAAAGCAAGTATTTCTGCAGAATGATAAAATTTATCCTGCAAAATCAGGAACCCTGACTACTGCTTTCGTTTGTGTCAAAGTACTCTTTACATTAAAAAAAAAAAAAGCCACAATAGTTCTCTCTCTATATATTCCATCATATATTCTGAGACATAAGGTTCCACTCACAAATTACCTTTGGAAAGAAGCTATAAAAGCCATATTTATATTGCATCATCGTGAAATGCTAAACAGCAGCTGTGCCTCAGCATCAAAGGTTAAAACTTGTAAATTTTACTGATTGAAAGATTTAATCCTTGTAAATCATATCCTTATACTGGCTGTGCATAAGAGTTTTAGCATTTATGACAGATAGCACCATCCAGTTTACCCATGTCTGGGTCCAGTGTGAATCTAGAACTAATCAACAGTAGAATTTCAGCTTCAACTGTCCTAGAACAGCCTGCTAGTAGGGTAAATGTTCCGGAAAGGATGACCAATAGTTATAGATCTTAGTTTATGACCAGTTGGCATCCTGAGACTTATGGAATTTACACAAGTTTCAGTATTTCCCTATTTTATTACTGAAAAAGCTAGTACCAACTAATGCTGGAAGGACTATCTAATTTGAATGGTTTAGTTACAAAAAAGGTTCCCCATTTCAAAACAAAATTTAAACCAGTAAATTAAGCCTAAGCCCAAATCAGGACCCTAGAGAACTCCACTGCTGAGAATCAAATTGCCTCCATCTGCTAGCCCCTTCTGCTGTCCCGGGATTCCACACAGAGAGGTGAGGCCAGGGTTGGGAACATGTACTCCCTGTTTAGAGTGAGCAAAGTTCATTTTTCCTGAGCTGCACATTTGAAGACAGCTGCTGAGGAAAGCCACTTGTGCTGTAACCAGAAAGTGGCCCAAGGTCCCTAGCAAATCACGTGTGTTTTACTTAGGGTTTAGCCAGGTGGACTATGGCTAATAAATTCCATAATTGGAGAGAAGGCTTCATCCTTTTCTAAATTGTTCAGTATGACCCAGCTCTGGCCACTTTTGGGCCAGAACTTGCAGATACTCTGCAACAGACAGGTGGATGTAGGAATTGCTGGCAGTGGGAGGTGGGGTGGGGTGGAAATGGGAGTGGATGCTTTGCTTCTTTTGAAAAACAGCTCTCACATATTTGTGACCCTAAAAGGTGATCAGAAATTCTCCCCTTAAAACTCAAAACACAAACCCACAGACCACTTGCAGACTCCAGAGATGGTGGGTTTGGGGTGGGCTGTCAAGTGAAGAAGGTTCTCTGCCTTCCGAACATCATGTCCTGGGTAATTGGCCAACAAACTGCTCTTTGCTTTCCCTGTGCCATTTGACTATCTTCAGATGCTACGATGCCAAAATTCCTTTCCTTCTACCCCTCTGCAAATATTTTATGCAGAAAAAAGATTTTATATTTTCTACCAATAATAATAGATATCGTCTTGCAAGATACAGCTGCTTCCCATTGCTTTATCAGCAATCTTAATGCATCTACAAGTTAAGTTCTTTTGATCAAACACAGGTAATTAAAGGAGAATTAAGGCATATAATATTCTGAATTTCAGAGTTAAATAAGTACTTTAAGCCCAAAGGTACAGTATGGGGCATACCAAACTGATTACCATTTTAAGTTTTGGCTATTCTTGAATTTATGCTTTCATATTTTAGAATCAGCATGAATAGTTACATGTTAAGTCCTGCTGAGATTTTAAAAATAGGACTTGAAATTTTTATAGTACTAAGTCTTCCCATTTATGAACATGACAGTCTTCTCCCATTAAATTTTCTTTCATGTTCTTCAATCAAGTTTTATATTCTTTAATAAGATTTTTTTTCTCATATTTATGTCATTATTTTTACTGGCTAGGATCCTCTAAGAACACTCTTGAGTAGGAGCAGAAGGTATTGTTTGGTCTCTGACAAGAATGCTTTTAACATTCTACCATATGATGTTTGCTTGAAATACCTTTTAACAAATAAAGGAAATTCTAGTTTAGTAAGTTATTTTTGTTTTTAATAAAAAATGGTGTAGTGACTTTAAATGAGGTCTACTCCAATTAAAAACAATTTATCCTTACAGATCATTTTCACTGTTCAAAAACTAAAAAAAAAAAAGACATTATTCAATTACAGTTTAAGATCTAGTATTAATTCCAAACATCAGGACATAAAAGGGAAAGGATTACTCCTGAGGAACTCATAAGTAAAGAAAATATGTAACAAATCATGTTACTTGTTTCACTTTGGGACCTGGGAAGCTCAAAGATAAACTAACTGAGTAAAGCCACTCTGGCACAACCTGCATCCATCTTACATTGGCACCACTCCCTCTCAACACTCCAGTCCCCCAACTATTCTCATTTATAACTTCCTAGATGTTTAACTCCTTTATTATTATTTTATTCCATGGATTTCCTGTGATTGCCACAAATCTTTAATGGAATGAGATCAAATTTAAGTTAAAACTTTATAGAAAAGGATGTGGCTACACTTGGATTTAAAATGAAGAATGAAAAAATGTGATATGGCAGAAAAGTATTGTTGAACCTTTTAATAATAAATCCACTGGTTATCAGGAAATTACATGGAGATCTAACATTATGGTTTAATAAGACTCTTGGGCAATATGAACTAAGTGTTGACATCTAGAGTTAAAAGTTGGGTTCTGTGAGTCCTTGGGAATTTGGTCCAGGGGAAATTCAGTAGTTAAATGAAGCTTGCTTGTACTTACACTATTAAGCTTATCTATTTGCATTAAGTAGTTATTACTAAATACATATTAATTTCATACAATGAAGAGTTACTCAGGATTCATTAACATTTTCAACATTAGGCAATTAATAAAAGTTTGCTGAAGTGTAATCCCAAGCCATTTCAAATTTTTGTAAGGTATCAAGGAAAAAATTTTTATGCCATATGAGTGATCAAACTAAAAAATAACTATCCCTCACAACAGAAGTGTAAACAGGACCCATAATTTAAAATTTTACTCTTTCCTTTGTCAGGCCTTTACCTATGACATAAATGTCTCTGTAATTTAAATAAAAATTTCACTTTCTCTTTAAGGACTCTAAAATATAGAACAGTGATAAAAAACAATTTTAGGAAATGGTTTTTTTTATTAAAATAGGTTGTACCATAGTCCCTATATTGTTTTCAGGTGCTACAACCACCCCTTCAAAAAGACAGGCAAAATATTTTTTAACGAAAGAAGTTATATTTACATACACCTTAGAACAATTTGGGACATGTGTAATAAAAGCAAATGAAGACCACAAATTACAAAAATTTTGCTATATGCAAATTGTCATTCCCTTAAAGTTGGCACATGCAATCCACTTAATGGATTTGTTTAATACGGTAGTTCTACCTAACAACTCAGTTGGAGGATGAGTAATATATTTAGGCCCTTGACAAAGATGACAAGTGTAGTACCGTCATGGCCAAGAAAGAAAAGTATCATTCCTGGTTATACTGTTCTGGCTCAGCAAGGGCCACAGAATACATGAAGTTCTGTCATATCTGGTACGATCAGGCATATGTAATAGAAGGAGCGCTGGGCTGACACACATTTTCATCATACAAATCTTCTGGTAGTTCCTCATCTTCTCCATCAGGAAAATACGTAGGGAATGGTAGATTTTTACAGAAATCTTTATATGCAGGCAGTTTAGAATCCTTGATCTGGGGGGAGGAGACAAAAATCTTATAAGTGCTAGCTACCCAGTGTGATTACTTAAATGTAGCCTATTTTGCTTGTTAATCATAATCAAAGAGTTTCTGCTTCTGTATTTTCTAACAGTAATAACACAATTGTTACATATATGCAGAAAAGGAACTAAGCCAATGTATTTTTTATTCTAATAAATTTAATTAACCCAGTGGCAGAAAAACTATCTCACTCAAATTAATCTCATGAGAATAAAATTACTCTGATTATTACTATATCTTATCTATCTATAGCTTAATCTCTAGAACTGACCAATGTGATAAATTATATTCTAAAATTACTACTCAAACATCAATTAATCCAAATTCTTGATTTCTCAAAAATAAAGATCTGGCATAAACTATAAACCTAAAAGGTATTACTTTTTACTATTGTGTTTTCTTTTTATAGATTTTTCAAGCTGAGGTTAACAAACTAAAATGTACCCAGCATTTTTACTAATTTTAAGAGCACAAAATCCAAAACATCAATTTTATTAAGGAAATTAGCTTGTTTAGTAAATAGCATTCCTGAGAAGCTAATGACAGCTTATTTAGCATAAACAATGATAAATCCGTAAGCCTTTACATAATAGATCTGTTTCTAAACACATTTTTTCACATACCATACAAGCCACCCGAAGTGAACAATCAATGGCTCTTGGTATAATCACATAGTTATGCATTCACCACCACAATCAATATGTGAACATTCCTATTCCTTCTGGAGGGGAACCCTTACCCATTATATTCCCCTATTACTGACATTTAGCTTTGGTATAGTGCCTTTGCTATAATTAATGAAAGAATATCACAATGTTACTGTTAACTATAGTCTTTAGTGTGCATTAATTGTATTTTTCCCCCTCTACCACCTATTAACACCTTGTAATAGTGATGTACATTTGTTCTAGTTAAGTAAGAACCTTCTTATTATGTACAATCCACCACAGTCATCGTCCACACAGGTTTCGTTATGTTATTTGGTTAACTCTTCATCTTCTAAAAATATCCTAATTATATCTGCGAAATCACACACCAAGGAACTTTAATACAGATACTGATATGATCTAAAATGCTGGGTTTTATTTTTGGAAAACATTATTGGGTTCTTCAAAGCTTCTGACTCATTTTACAGCCTTCATTCAGAGACAAATAAAAAAAATTACATGTAATTATATACACAGAGAAAAATAAGTCATAATCATTTTGGCAATAAGAAAATGAATAATTTGAAGTAAGTACACAGCTGCTAGGAACAGCTCAGTACAGAAAAACAGATCTATTTTAATCTCTCTTATTAAAACTGTTCCAAGACACTATCTCTAAGTCACACAGAAAAAAATAAATTTGTTTACTTTTTTCCAACTCACTATCTAAAGTTAACTTTAACTTAAATCTAAGGATAAAAATAAAACCCAAAAGTGTCAACAATAGGATGGTCTTTGGGAACTCTATGCATGTTTTTTCTGTAAACCTACATCTCTAAGAAAAACCAAAATGAAACAAAACAACAACAATCTCAAGCCAAAAAAAGAGCAAAACCAGCAATAACAAAATTTTCTGTGCTAATTTGATAAACATAAAACTTTAGTCATAAAGGAACTTAACAGCTAATTCTCAGTTACTTTTTACAGATCTATTATAGTTGAGGAACATTTCAGACAACAAAGGCACTACTTATATATTCCAAGCATAAATACTATGGCCCTATATTTCATCAATTTGAAGCACAAATGACAATATTTTTATTCAAATCTCTTTAGTGCTAGTGCTAGTCTAATGTTGAAAGCCAAAATTTTGCAGCCCATCTTTAACAAATTGGCAAGACTCTAAGGTATATATTTCTCTGCACTTAATCTTACTCCTGGCTTTATTATTTCTTCACCAAGACACCTTTAATCTTCTACTTCATTTTTTTGATATTTATGTAAACCAGGTCAAATCTTTTGAGGAAAGAAGGGAGAGTGGACAGACCCAAAATCAGGCAAATCTGAAAATAAACTTAAATTATATATTAAAATATAGGAATGTGCAAGATGAATAGTATTTAATAATAAACTAATGTATATTATACTATAAACAGTTCTTTAGGCTCTCTTGACATTTATTTAGTGAATCCAAATAACAACAACAACAAAAGCTACTTAAACAGGTTGGTCATCCCCAAGACCACCTGTACTTATTTTAGAATAATAATAAAAAAAGTTATTGGCAACACTGTGCTCTGACAGAACAAAAACTGAATGAATGTAGTTCTGGTGCCTTTCTTCCTTTACTGATAGCAAGATCAGGTCCATATACCTTGACAGTACAGACATCCAACCACAGTGAAACAAAGAATGAGATGAGAGTTTCTGGTGGGTGATGGGGCTTGTCCCACAGTCTAACCACTTAATAAGGAGGATGGGATGGGACCCCAGTTTCCTAAGGCCTACTGTAGAGGAGTCATGATGGCTAAGCTCTCCCTGCAATTCTTCACTCCACTCTCCAGGGATTCTAAAAAGAGGAGGAAGTTATCTGATGAGGCTGGGGTGGCAAAGTATTTATACAGCAGCGTGCGTGCGTGCGTGCCTGTCCTCCTTAAGGTAGGGGTGGAAGAGTAGGAGGAGCCTAAAGAGAAGGATAACAGAAGCTCCAGGAGTTGTCCTATTTAACAAAAGGCATCCCTGGAAGACTTCCAGTTCTCCAGAAGTCTCATGAGTTTTAATTTAATGTTGTTTTATCTTCCCTTCATCTTCATTTAAGCAGAATCTCAATGTATAAGAAAAGCACTGAGTCGCAACCAAATCTGAAGCAAGTTCTTATGTTCAAAGCCTAGAATTTGTTTCAGCTTTCTACTGCTTTATATTTATATAAATACATTTATATTTCACAACACCTTATGGAATAAACATACATCTTGCCATTTTCTATGACTTTACTAAATTTCAAAGTCAATTTTCAGCCATATTCTGCTAGATTCAAAGATCTTATAAAAAACTGGGAGAAAAGACATTTCTAGAATCTGGCTTGCAAATAAAAATAACTGAACAGTTTTAACACTAAAAGGTATTTTTATGTTAATAAATAACTTTTTAGTGAGCAAAGTATAAATTTTACAAAGAATAGACAGTTATTCAATACAAATAACATCTTTCTTTGCACATTTATTTTAATAACTCTTTTGATACAAGAGACTAAAAATAAAATCCATTCCAGGCCTGGATATGAGATCATAATCAACAAGAGCTGCTAAGTTGTTAACTTTTCCTTTCTAGAAGTTGATGAAAATCTAAAGCATGTCTCATGTGATAGGACTTCTAGGGGAAGAAATATTTTCTTTAAGAGCAATGAGAAGAATACAGTCACAAAATAAAGTGCTCCAGAAAGGGAATTTGACAAAGTAAAACTCTTAATTATTGTAATATTTATTTTTTAAAAATTCTGTCTTATGCCAGTAATGGATTCTTTAAAAAAATGAGAATATAAAAGATTTAATTAAAAAAATTAGAGTTTAAATTTCAACATTTTGTTGTTGCAGTAAGATAAATGAAGATATTTCTGGGACTAGCTGATACGACTTCTACTACAAATTTATTTTCAGAAACTAAAGTACTCAAAAATATTCAAAATTCAGGAGTGAGAGAATTTATACTACGTTGGCCTAGATCCCGGCAGAATATTTATTTTGCCTTTTCTTTGATGGAAAGAGGTCTCTGAGTGCTTAAGAGTGTTTACTTCAAATCTATACTGTACAAACTAGTTTTTCTTCTTTTACTTTATATTTTTAAATTTTTCTAAAATAAGCATTTCTTAAGGAAAACATTTAAAGGTATAAGAGTTGTGTAGTAATAATAATAATAAAAAAAACTCTCCCTAAAATGTCTACTTTTAATGATTTTTGTTGGTGATACTCTCATTTTTAAATTTCTGCCTCACATATTGTGCTGGTTTGAAATGATATATATACCCTAGAAAAGCCATGTTTTAATCCTAATCCCATTTTGTAAAGGCAGTGTTTCTTCTAATCCCTATTCAGTACTGTATGCTTGAATCTGTAATTAGATCATCTCCCTGGAGATGACTCAATCAAGAGTGGCTGTTAAAGCGGATTAGGTGACACAATGTCTCCGCCTATTCGGGTGAGTCTCGATTGGTTTACTGGAATCCTATAAAAGAAGAAACATTTTGGAAAATCAGAGAGCAGAGAATGACACAGCCACGAGAAGCAGAGAGCCCACAAGCCAACGACCTTTGGAGATGAAGAAGGAACATGCCTCCCGGGGAGCTTCATGAAACAGGAAGCCAGGAGAGAAAGCTAGCAGATGATGCCGTGTTCACCATGTGCCCTTCCAGCCGAGAGAGAAACTGTGTTCACCATGTGCTTTCTCACTTGAGAGAGAAACCCTGAACTTCATCAGCCTTCCTGAACCAAGGTGTCTTTCCATGGATGCCTCTGATTGGACATTTCTACAGACTTGTTTTAATTGGGACATTTTCTTGGCCTTAGAATCTGGTATATTGCATTCTGGCAGCTAGCAAACTAGAACACATATCTTTGGTTCCTGTGTCAAAGGTACCAAAAAAAAAAAAAAACTCCTCCTTTTCAGGAGTTTTTCAACTTAAAAAGTCCTTTTTTTTGGAGCAACAACAATATAGTGATTTTTGGCAATAATTTTCCCCTTTTTAATATTCCTGAATATACCTCTGCTTTCTGTCCCTACTCTTGCAGGTTTCACAGACATAAGGTATGGACTATTCCATGCAATTTTTCACTCAAGTGCTACTAAAAGCTGAACAATTCAGTAGACTGTTGAAGGATTTTCAACTCATATATATGGGGTAAAAGAAGAATTTATGATACATATTCACATATCTGAATAATGGAAAATAAAGACAGTTATACATACCTTTACTAAACAATTTTTATGTCCAGGTACAGAGCCATTTACATAGATTATATTGTGCTTTGTGTTTATTCTCCACACCTAAAGCATGAAAAGAAATAAAACAAAAAGAGCTAAAAATGTGAAAATATAGTTATATTAAAATGAATTAATAATGTCTGTTGCTAAAAGGTGAGGATATAAGTAGCCTGTAAAATAATCATATCAGCACTTCAAAATGTTGAACAAGTATTGAAAAAAAATTCAAATCCTAGGGATGATTTGTAGCATAAGACCAAACAGATATGTTTATGGAAGTGGCACACAACTCTCATTTTACATTTAATGTGACTGAAATGATCAAAACCACTTGGATATCTCAATGAACTCTATTGGTATCACTAAGAATAACAAGTAGAAATCCAATTTTACTTTGTTCTAATTAATACTAGCTTCCTGCCACTAGAAACTGGGTAAACAATAACCTCTCTAGACCTAATTTCTAATATAAATGGGTTGAGCAGAGGGCCCAAAGAGATCATCATATAAAGAAAAACCTTACACCAACAAATGGGAAAGAATAATCAGTCAAGAAGTGGGACTGAGAAAATAATATGCCTTGGGGCAAATTAAGTTTGTGTCATAGCTCCTATCTAACAATAGCTAAAAAGCTAAAATACTATAGAAAATGAAATCACACACAAACATGCACACAGAGAAAATATAAATGATCACTAGTGAATATAAAAATAATAGAGGGGAAAAACGATATAATTACACAAAATTAAAAAAAAACCTATCCAGAATAAAGACTGGAAAGACATTAATAAAATGGTCACCAGTGATTATCTCTGGGTACTGTTTTTAAAGGGGGGCTTACTTTCTTCTTTGTACTTCCTATACTTTGAAACATATATGCATACATATATAAATTTCAGTTATTTGCTTTTATAAAAATACATATTATAATACAACTTGCTTTTTTCACTTAGATATTACATATATTCTTCAAGTTAGTACAGAGAATATTTAACTTCCCCTCTTTAAAACTATATATAATTATTTTATGAGAGTTGATGTATACCATAACGTTTTTTAGTGCTATCATCCCGTCCATTTGATTGCTTCTTCTTCTTTCTTTACTTCCATCTACCCACATACTTGACAGATATTCTGTGATAACCTAGGAGTTTTTGTTCATTTGTTCTAAAACTTTTCCATGTCAAATAGTAGACAAATTTTTTTTTCCCTTTAAATGACTATACATCCCATGGTTTGGATGGAAAATAAATTATGTGCTATGACTATTATTTCTACTATACCACCACCACCGACAAGATTCACATACCCTCCACTCCTCAATAACTGTAAAGCCCATTAGAACAACCATATACAAACACACTGAGTACATACTCTGGTGCCTTTGCATTTAGGCATTAATTTTACTGTTCCTAAAAAGAGAACTTCAGAAACTTACTTTCAGTCCAAATGCCGTCCTATCTCTATTTCCCATTTGTCCAGGCATTTTAGTTCCAGGCCAGACTCTGGCAATATCCTAAATGAAAAAACTAAAATTAGGACTTTGAAGTGTTCTTAATTTCAAACAGTACCGATCAAACCAAAATGCAAATTAAGAACAAAAGTTATTAAAATGTTGTTTTATTTTACATTTTTCCATGCTACTAGGCCCCAGTAAAGAACTAAGTATGGATTTAGACACAGTTACCCTAAAGAATTTCTTTTCTAAATAATATGAGATTGACAAAATAAATACAGACTAAGAAATAGATTTAGCAGAAAAACTCAGTAACAAAAAAGTAGTAACTAAACTAATATTGGTTGAGGAGTAAAAAAGAAAAATAAAGGATATATATACATACAAAAATAAAGGACATGTACAGATAAAGGACGAAAATAAAGGTCATACTACCATTTAAAGAAAAAGACTGCCTGGTTTGTTTTCATGAATCTTCAGTGTTAACTGACATAATGGACTTCATCCCCACTCCCTTGCTATTTTTTTTTTTCATCCCCTTGCTTTTGATGTTACTTTCCTTGACCCAAATGTTAAAATTAAAGGGCAGAGTTAGGTATGAGAATATTGAGTTAGTTTGTCCAGTTCAGGCTGTCTCTGATTCATATAAATCAAACAGTTTCACACAGCCTCTCTGATTCTGGCTCTGATAAAGAATAACTCTAGATGTAAAGAAGCAAATCTGCATTGTATCTAAAATAGGCAAGCTTCCCACGACACACAAATTCTTAGACTATGAACACTTTTCCATCAGCTGTTCTCATAGTAACAGGAGAAACTCCTAGAGAAATGGTTTACCATATTATTAGTTACTATGTGACAAGCACAGCACAAAAGGTAATTTTGAGTATCACACACTATTACTTGTTCTACAAATACACTGTATAAGACAGGTACTATGCTGATAATTACATTACTCAAAAGGGACTAAACCCTGACTTCTCCAATCAAATTTACACTCTCATTAAAAGTACACCCTAAAAAAAAAAAAAAAAGTACACCCTCCTCTTAGGGTCAAAAGTCATAGACTAGCTAATCTTTGATGGAAGTACTTCACAAACACAGAACAGCTTATTTAATGTTAAATAAGTTGAGTCACAAGAATAGGGTCTTTTATATGCTTTTTAAAAGTGCCTTATTGAGATAGAGTTCACATTTCATATAGTTCACCTTTTTAAAGTATATAATTCAATGGTTTTAGTATATTCATTTGTGCACCACCACAATCAATTTTCATCACCCCATAACTGAAATCTCATAACCATTACATTTTCAGGCACTTCCCTCCAGCCTCTCCAATACATCTTAACTAAAAAGGTGGTATCTATATAATGCATAAGAATAACTTCCAAGATAATCTCTTGACTCTTGTTTGAAATATCTCAGTCATTGACACTTTTTGTCTCATTTCTCTCTTCCTCCTTCCTCCCTCGAAGCTGGGAATCATTCTAGGATTTCTGTCTCACATTGTCAGGAAGGTTTAAACCCTGGAAGTCATGTCCCAGGTAGAGAGGGGGAGGGCAGTGAGTTTGCTTGTTGTGTTGGCTGAGAGAGAGAGCCTATCACTTTTTAAGCACTTTCTTGCTTTCTTGTACAAGGTATTTCAGGCTCCCCTTGTATTCTTCTGGCCCCATACCTGAAATCACCCATTTCTCCATGGAACCCTAGTTTCTTTCAGTGGGGAATGGTGTTTAGAAATCAAAATCTGGGCTCTTAGGTATACTCGTTGCTATTGGAATGACTTTGCTTTTAGTTCTTTCAGCAGACAGAACTAAGTCATAAATATAAATGTACATACACACACACATACATATCTACACCTATTTCTCCCTCTTTATACATACTCACAGTACATTCATACTGATACCTACAATTTGAACACTACAGGGTTTATTTCTTTTTCCTTCTTTTCATATGTTTTCCCTTCTCCACTGTAGTATGACACTGTCTCATATATATATTTACTCATATGCTCAATCCTACAATTCACAGAAAACAATCCAGAATTGCTAACGTATACCACTGCAAAAACAAACCTAATTAGAATTCAATAATTTCTTCAGACGTTTTAAATTTAGACTATGGGTAAATAACCAAAGTACTATAGGTTTTCCCTACTCCCTCTCCAGCATGATTATTTATTTAAAATAGGTTCATTTTCTAATTATATTCCATTTTGGATTTTCCTCTTCATTCTTTTTTTTACTTTATTTTGCATATGTAAAATTTAACATGGTGCCAAAAGTAAGAAATAAAACAAAAAAGTATAACCAAGGAAATATCACTCCTGCCACTCCATTCTCACTCATTCCTTGGAGGTAACCAATCTCATTAGTGTCCAATTCAGCCTTCTAGCCCTTCTTCTTTGAAAAAAGAAGCAGAAATCTGTGTATTTCCTTATATCCTGGAACCACTCAATTTAATAATGACCTTCTCGTTCTTTCAGCTGGATAGTATTATACTGAGTAGATGTATAACAGTATATTCATCAAACCCTAGGTATGGACATTTATGCTTGCAATTACTATTAATGTTTCAATAAATAATTATGTGTAAATGTATTTCTATATTGTTGAAAAAATACCTTTAGGATTAATTACTAGAAGTAGGAATGCTGTGTCAAAGGTAAATGCATGTGCAGTTTTGGTTTTTTTTTTTGGCATGGGTAGGCACTGGGAATTGAACCTGGGTCTCTGGCATGGCAGGCGGGAATTCTGCCATTAAGCCACTGTTGCACGGCTCCCATGTGCAGTTTTGTTAGATATTGCCAAATTCCCCTCCATAAGTTTGCAACATTTTGTATTCACACCAGCAATGTATGAGAATGCTTTTTCCTCATATTCTTACTATTACATAGTGGCACAAATTAAACAGCTTGATAAACCCAATCTGCTGGGTGAGAAGTTAATATTTCAGGCTACCTTTATCTGCATTTCTCTTATTAACAGAGAAGCAGAATATATTACCAATATTTTGAGGTTGACCTTGGCTCACTCATGCTTCAAAGAATAAGACTCCCCTGACCTATTTATGCTACATCTCTGGGAGAGTAGGACTGAATCTAGCAACTAAAGGGGCCCTTCTCCATTTTTTGTCTACCACTTTTCTCTTGCACCATGGTATTTTTCTTACTCATCTTTCTCAACTGTCTCCTACAGCAAAAACAAATCAGTGACGGAACCAGTGGGGCCAGATGGAAGAATATTCTAATTCCTTATTTCTGCAGCCAGACATCAGAACGTAGGATGGGACACAGAGAAAGGACTGGGAAAGCTGGCAGAATGCAAATTCTAGCCATTAAGTATGTAGGTTATGATTAGATGATTCAAGTCTGGCTCTTGCTGGAAAGATTAAGTGAGGCTAGGACCCATAAGCACCCACCCAAGCACCTACCTGAAATCAGACTGAAATTATGTGACATGATCCCAAGGACAGGCTGAAGCACTATATGTACCGAAATTGAATATTTCACATTGAAAAGAGCACCACAAGGCTATACTTACACCAGTTGAAATAGCTCCAGGTCTCCTGTGGGTTTTCGTTTGACCATGAGTAGCAGGCTGGCCTTTAAATCCCCATCTTTTCATGACACCTTGAAAACCTTTACCAATACTGGAACAAAATAAACATTAGAATTTACAGAACAAATACAGCATAAAATATTCCCAGTTGTACATGATAGTACCTTAGAGTTTTAATAAAGCTCCTTATCTAAATAATGAGAAAAGGCTATATAAGCAAAACTGCAAATGAACATTCCTTTATCTCTGTCTGGGTTGGCACTACTTCTTAGAGTCTCATTCTATATAAAAGATTAATTCAAGATTGTAAGCCAACAACAAGGTAAGCATAGGGAGTTTTATCTGAACAGGGAGTTTTATCACCACAATCCTGTGAAGACAACAGAGTAAAAGTGGTCAAGTTCTAGATGTTCCAAAGTATTCATAACAGACGGGGCAGGCAGTCATTAACATGAACCCAAAAGACTGCTACCTTCTGGTACCTGTGCCATGTGTAATCTCTTCCCCTTAAGTTTAGGCTGATTCAAGTGACCTGCTTCTAACAAAATAAAACACAGCAAAAGTGATGTCACTTCTGAGCTTAGGTTACAAAAAGACTGAGGCTTCTATCTTGGTACTCTGTTGCTTGCTAGGCTCTTGATGGAAACCAAAGGCCATATTTTAAATTGTCCCATGGAGAGGTATTTAGCCATTGAGGATGTGAGGTCTGCCAAGAGCTACTTCAGTGACTTGGAAGTGGATCCTCCCTCTGAGGAACCTTAAGACGATGATAGCCCTGGCCAACAACTTGACTGCAGCCTCTTGAGAGACTCTGAGCCAGGGGAACACAGCTGAGCTGTACTGGGACTCCTGACCACAAAAACTGCGAAGTAATACATGCCTGTTGTTTTAAGCCATCATGTTTTAGGGTAATGTATTAGGCAGTAATAGATAATTAATATAATGGAGTACCTAAATAAAGCAATAGTGCCCCAAATACTGAACAAGTTTTACTTTCAGAAGCTATACCAGATGGATCTCAATCCCAAGGTTCAACTAGGAAGCCAGTGGAGAAATAAAATGAGAGAGTAACAATTTATTTTCAATGAAACCTTTTTATTTTCAAATTCTGCTAACCAGAGAAATATTCTGAGATGCAGGTAGAAAGTCAACAGTATCAAGGTTCAAACATTATTAAAGTTTGTGTCTGAATGTCAATATATCACTACAAATGATACAATAAAAGGGCTAGAAGGGGGTGGGCCACAGTGGCTCAGCAGGCAGAGTTTTTGCCTGCCTTGCTGGAGACCTGGGTTCAATTCCCGGTGCCTACCCATGTAAAAAAAGAAAAAAGAGCTAAAAGGAACTGTGAGACTGTCCTGGGTATATTTTTACGGACTCCTAAGATGAAAACTTTTTTTTAATTGTTCTTTAGACAATATGTCTAGAGACATAATTCCTACCCACAACAAAGCTAGCTATTATTACACAGTACATAACTCACGTTATTTACAAAAAGGACCCAAAGCAGTAGATTATGAAAAACATCTTATTTCTGCAAGGACATTACTATATATTTAAAGAATTATGAGAAACAACAGATAGAAGTAAGCCTATGTGAATAATACAGTTTGTTTGAGATAAATAAAAATTCAATATAAATGTATAAGGTATATGCAATACATAATAGCTGAATATTATCAAATCACAAGTCAAAAGTTATTTGTGTATTTTAATTTAAATGTAGCTGACGTCACTCTTTCCCCACATTAATCAATCAACACAACACTTATGGGGTGTACATAATTCTTTTCTTTTTTCAGCTTCAAAAACACCAAATAATGCTTGCTCCTGATCAAAGAGCTAAAACAGAAATTTAACATATTAAATGAAAACCCCTACTATATAATTTTGTAAAGAGATTAACATTTAAGAAGTGAATCTCTGATGATCAAGTATCTTACAGAAATTGTGCTTTGAAAATTTAACAAATATTTCCTCAACACAATTTTAGAACATACTTGAAAAATAAAAAGCTTGGCAATTTAAAAATAAAAAGAAATACCTAAAGAGTGATATGAACCTATGATATTGTTTGACAAATAATGCTTTAAAGAAAAAAAAGGAGGGCACTGACAACACTAATCTGAAATGAACATCCTATTTCAAAAATATCACATCCTAACATTGGTTATTCTTTTTTTTTTTAACATTTTTAAATTGTGAAATATATATACACAAAAAGCAATAAATCTCAAAGTACATTGTAGCAAGTAGTTATGGAATAGATTTCAGAGTTTGGTATGGGTTACAGTTACACAATTTCAAGTTTTTCCTTCTAGCTGCTCAAGACACTGGAGACTAAAAGAAATATCAATAACAATGTTTCAGCAGTCATACTCATTTGTTAAATCCTATCTTCTCTGTTATAACTCCTCCTTCTCCTTTGATCCGTCTCCCAATCTTTCAGGGTATTTGGGTTATGCTCATTCTCACATTTTCATGCTGAAAAGGGCTGTCGATAATATGGGATGGAGGATGGAACTTTTGATGTTCTGGAGGCTGGCCCCTTTGGATTTCAGGACTTATCTGGTTTAGGAACCCATCCGGAGATTGTAGGTTTCTGGAAAGTAATCATTGTGCATGGAACCTATGTAGAATCTTACAGAGCCCTATGTGTTCTTTAGGGTTGGCAGGAATGGTTTGGTTGGGGTTTGGGAAACCATGGTAAACAGCAATATCAAGCTGAAGCTTGCATAGAGTAGCTTCCAGAATAGCCTCTTGATTCTACTTGAACTTTTTCAGTCACTGATACCTTATTTTGTTACATTTCTTTTCCCCCTTTTGGTCAGAAGTCATTGTCGATCCCACATTGCCAGGGAGACTTTCACCCCTGGATGCCATGTCCTATGTACGGGGAAGGGGAAGGATTTCACTTGTAGCGTTGGGCTTAGAGAGAAACATTGGCTGTTCTTGGAAGAAAGTTCACTGGTACGTTCTGAGTTTTCAAACTGATTCAACTCTTAGTTTAAAAGAGAGAGAGCAACTGTGTGCACCACTAAAAACACATGCCAGGTAAATTACAGAAGATAATTTAGCTCATTTTAAGAGCAAATGATTATAAGATGAAAGTAGTATCCTGAAAGTGCTAATTATCTGTCGACTAATTACAGATTGTTTTTCAATCTAGCTCTAGAATACATCATGTTGTTATACTGTGTACAATGGGAACCTATTCAATAAATAACCTTTAAACAAAAGGATAAAACACAAATGACATGACAAATTATCGGCTTAATTCAGATCACAAGAATAGAGTGCACCTGTTGATTCATGGGTGGTACAGGTATCTATTCTATTGCTTCTCTGAGCTGTCACCCAACTTGAGAACAAAGACAAAAGCAGTAAATGAACAAATCTATATTTAGCATACCCAAGCACATTTCAAATATAAGGTTTTCACAGCCTGCATTAAAAAATCACCTTCATTTTATTAAAATGACATACAACTCACAACATACATGCTTTACCTCCAGCATCCTCTTTCCACTGCAGGTTTTAGTTAATGACAAAAGAGAAAAAAATCAAATACGGGAAAATTCCAATCAGAAAGAACATGGTATTAAAAAATCCCAAATTTAGTGAGACATCTGAAAATTGGGAAAACATAAAAAATGTCTTTTATTTAGCACTTTTACACTTGTTATTAAAGCAAGATTTCATAAAAAAATCAAAAGTATCATTTAACTTTAGATTTTATTGCCCTTGTTTTTCAGTCCATTTTCCTTTAGTGCACTTTAAATGCATTAAGGGCAGGGATTAGATCTTATTTAGCCCTAGTGCCCTAGTTGGAGAGGTCAGCAAAATTTGTTACTGGCTATAATTTTCTCTCTAGGAAAAAAATGGTCAGTTTTCTTTATTTTGTCCTATAGTTTCCAAATGCTGTATAATATGCATACCTTACCTCGTTATAGTTTTAAAAGACAGCATTAAGAAAAAAAGGAAGGGAAGCTATGAAATGTAAGACTCTTGTAAAGGGGAATGCATAATTTAATGTTTCCCATCAAATTATAAAATCCCTATAGATTTTATATGTGAACTTCACTCTCTTACCACATTGTCTACCAGCAGAAACACAGGTTTTAAGATAAAATCCATCACATATTTCTTGACTTTGTGGGAAAAGCCTTTGATGCATAATTCTGGAGGCATTTGCATAAGAGGACAAAACAGTGTCAATAAGGAGGGGAGTGACCATATACCTGGCTCTATTGAGCCCATCCATTCTGAGTCATCTGAGAACTTGTTTTAAAGTCCCTCCCTCACCAGTAGCTCCTCCCACCTCTCCTCCCTTCCATATCCTTCTTTCAACCTCTTCTGCTGGATCTCCCTTTCTCATCTACCAGCCACCATATGCAATCTATCCTCCTCTCATCGTTCTTTGGGTCTCATTCTGGGGTTAACTCTCTAATTTTAAAATTCAAAAGCTTTTTATTAAAAGAACTTTTTATTATAAAAGTTTTAAAGCATATTCAAAAACAGAGAGATGAATACAATGAATCTTATGTATACATCATCCCAGGTCAAATTAGCTGGTCAATGCCTATTTTTTTCACTCAATGGACTTTTTTGATGCAAACTACAGATATCATTTCATCCATAAATATTTAGAGATATTGCATCGCTAAATGATAAGGATTACTATTATTATTTTATTAAAGTAACAACAACAAAAAAAACCTTTACCAGATATGCAGTTCCCAAATATTTTCCCCATCGTGTAGGCTGTCATTTACTTTCTTGATAAAGTTCTTCGAGGAACAAAAGCATTTCATTTTCTTATGATCTCATTTGTCTATTATTTTCTTTTGTTTAATGTTTTGGGTGCAAAGTCAAATTAATAATTGTCTAACACATTGTCCTAAAGATGCTTCCCCTATGCTTTCTTCTAGGTTTTTGATAGTTCTAGCTCTTATATTTACATCTTTGAGCCATTAAATTAATTTTGTATATGGTGTGAGCCGTCTACCTTTTTTCTGAAATGGAGTTTTAGTTTAACAGCACCATTTTTTAATTTTATTTATTTATTTATTTTTTACATGGGCAGGCACCAGGAATCAAACCCAGGTCCTCTGGCATGGCAGGCAAACATTCTTGCCTGCTGAGTCACCGTGGCCCACCCAGCACCATTTTTTTTTTTTTTTGCATGGGCAGGCACCAAGAATCGAACCCGGGTCTTTGGCATGGCAGGTGAGAACTCTACCTGCTGAGTCACCATAGTTCACTCAACAGCACCACTTTTAGAAAAGACTGTTCTTTCCCAATCGAATGGTCTCTGCCACTTTGTCAAATATCAGTTGGCCATAAGGGAAAGGATTGATTTCTGTGCCCATTGGTATATATATCTGTGTCTGTGTTGTGTCAGTACCATACTGTATCGTTTACCGTGGCTTTGCAACATATTTTCAAATCAGGGAAGTCTGAGTACACCAACTTCATCCTTCTTTCTCAGGATGGCTATAACTATTTTGGGTCCCAAATCCTTCCATATAAATTAATGATTGACTTTTCCATTTCTTCATTCAATGTATCAGGAACACCTCTGTCTGCTGGAAGGTCACGTGGCTGGCATCTGCTGGTCCCTTGCTCCTGGGTTCCACTGCTTTCAGTCTCTGTTCCTGTGGTGGTTTTCCTCACTTTGCTTCTCCAGGGCTGACTTTCATTTCTTGGCTTCCCTTGGCTCTCTCCAGGTTCTGGCTTGCTTAACATGGTGACATCTGCTGGGCTCCAAGTACCTCCAAGCATCTGTGTCTCTGTTCTCTACCTGTCAGTTCTCCTGTGTAGTTTCTTTTGGCTTGGTCTTTTCTCTAGCCTCTGTCATTTCTGAGGTTTCTCCAAAATGTTTCCTCTGATAAGGATTATTTTTAAAACCAAAATCACAATACCATTATTACAATTAAAAAAAAATTAGTAATTCCTTGAACTATCCAGTCACTCAAATTCTATGTCTCCTTTAAAATAGAGTCAATCTCTCTACAATGCTGTCCTCTGCCCTTTCTTCTAACTCCTGCTCCCCACCCTCTGCATCATCATTCCCTCCGTATTTTCTTGCTTTTCTGACACTCTTCGAGTAGTCCCTTTCCCCTGCTGATTCATGAAAAGACAGTCTCAGAGTCCTGCCTTTGACCTTCTCACAATGGTTCAAATCAGTGGTTGGCAAACTATGACCTACATTGGTAATCTGTATTTATAAATAAAAGTTTTAATGGAACACAGCTGTGGCCATTCATTTACTTATTGTATACGGATGGTCTAGAGCTATGATACAGCTGAGTAGCTGCAACAGAGACCATCATGACCCCCAAACCTAAAATACTTATCTCTGAAACTACTATAACAAACTGGGAGTCCACAAACCCTGACCTTGTAAGAACCTCTCTCCTGCTGCATTCCCATTCTACAGAAGTATTGGTCATATCCAATTGTAAGTATTTCACCTATTTAAGTACTTCACAGAGTTTCTGAAACAAAACACAAATATCATTCCCTGTTCAAGCTAGAGTGAAATTTCTAAAAATAAAATCTTACTACAGAAGCCTCTCTCTCTTTTTTTTTTAAAAAACAGGCAAAAACTAACCAACCCACAACCTCAGATGGTTCCCCAGCAACTTTCTTAGCTTGGGATATACAAGATCTTTAAAACTGTGCCCAGCCTATCTTTTAAATACTGGTCACTATAGTGTTTGTGCCCATCACAAATCCGAGCGAAAGGAGATTACCTTAAATATGCTACTCTCTAGTCTTTGCTCATTCAGTTCTCTCTGCCTCAAACACCATTCTCATGCATTTTCTATCTTTCTACTATTACCATTATAAAAGAACAGAAAGTGTTTATTATCAAGAATCCTATTACCTACAAAATACTGATTCTTAAGATAAATTAAAATCAGTATTGTTAGAGGTTTTTCAGTCAGAACAATTTCCAGATTAAAAACTTTAGCTTCTATATTTAGATGATTTTGGCAGTAAGAGATTTAAGTGACTTGTATATACACGTTTCCTAGAAAACCAGTAACTGAGCACTAAATGGAAGAGAGGACTCCATTTCTCCATCTCTTCCTAAGGATGCTTCAAGATCACATTATAATTACATATTTAATACATAAAACATTGGCATACAATCAGTTCCTGTGTGCTATAGTTAAACATTACATTTGAAGACAGGGAAATGGAACCTCACCTCAGTTCCCAGACCAGATCAAGACTGGGCTGCTGCTTTATAAAACTGAAGCCCCCAAAACAAACTAGAAATAGGTGAAATCTTTAACTGCAGAATGTACTGATGAAAATAAAAGTATAAGGTCTAACCCTAACAGCTATGGCCAACTGATTTTTTTTTAAACTTTAATTTGTGTTTATTTTGTGAAGAATTTATTTCCAAACCATAAGTTTTTGTTTCTTCTGGGATATCTTTTTCTTCTGTGCAACCTCCTCTTCTGGTTTAGGAACAATTCGTGCTTTTTCAGGAAGGATCATCTCCACGTCGTAAGGGGAGCTCATGTACAGGTTAACCTGACCCTGAGCTCTGTAAGTCTTGCAGCACATTTTAGCGGCTTTATTCACCTGGATATGCTCACCAACCAGAGAATCTACATTTAAACCCTTAAAATGCACTACTCTCTGCATTTTCAAGCATGTACAACAAAGATTCGGCAATTTTTTGGGGGGCCACCAACCCTGCATCCAGCACCACTGTTTGGCCTGGGCACACCGACCAACACCACCACGGTAACAACAGAATGGCACACGCTGCTTCTGCAAAGTGACATTTTTCAGATACATAGTGGCTTTTTGAATATGCATACCCTTTATGGCCTGAGCAGTTTCTTGGGTGTTCTTAAATTGAACACAAAGATTTAAGCCTCTTGATTTGCATGATTTTGTGGGATTTTCTGGGTCAAGTGAATAGCAAACCATTTTTAGAGATTACCTCAGCTGCTGACAGGAAAAACTGGGCAACTGATTTTTGACAGGGATGCCAGGTACATTAAATGGGGAGAGAATGGTCTTTTCAACAAATGGTGCTGATAAAACTGGATATCCACAAGAAAAAGAATGAAGTTAGACCCCTACCTACATACAAAATTAACTCTAAATGGATTAAGAACCTAAACAAAAAAGCTAAACCCAGAAACCTCCTCAAAAAAACATAGGGGTAACCTCTATAATCTTGAGTTGGGTGGTGATTTCTTAGATAGGACACCAAAAGCATGAGCAACAAAAGAAAAATAAGAGACAAATAGACTTTGTCAAAATTAAAAACTTTGTATGTCAAAGGACACTATCAAGAGAGTGCACAGACAACCTACAGAATGGGAGAAAATAATTGTTAACAATATTGCTAAGGTTTAAAATATATAGAAAGACCTACTACAACTGAACAAGAGAAAAAAAGACAAATTACGCAATTAAGAAAATGGGCAAAGGACTTGTAATAGACATTTCTCTAAATAAGATATACAATGGCCAATAACACATGAAAAGATGGTAAATATCACTGGTCATCAGGGAAATGAAAATCAAAGCCACAGTGAACTATCATTTCACAACCACTTGGATGTCTGTTACTAAAAAAAAAAAAACCAACAGAAAATAGTAAGTGTTGGCAAGGATGTGGAGATAGAGGAACCCTTTTAAATTAAAACCAATAATTTAAAACTGCCAAATCAGTTAGATGATATCTCAGAAAACTGAAAATTGAATTACCATATGACCTGGCAATCCCACTTGGTATTATACGCAAAGGAACCAAAAGCAGGGACTCAAACAGCTACTTATCTACCAATGTTTATAGCAGCATTATTCACAATAGCCAAAAGGTGGAAGCAAACCATGTATCCATCCATGGATGACTGGATAAAAAAAAATGTGGTATATACATACAACAGAATATTATTCAGCAGTGAAAGGGGATGAAGTTCTGATGCATGCAACAAACATGGATGAACCTTGAAGACATCATGTTGAATGAAATAAGCCAGACACAAAAAGACAAATACTGCATGAGCTTACTTATCTAAAACACTTAGAAGAAGCAAACTTTATAGATACAGATAGATGGTGGTTTAAGGATTACCAGGGGTGGGGGTGGGGAGGAGGGCAGAGGAAGAGGGAGTTATAGTTTAATGGGTGAGTAGTTTCTGTTTGAGGTCATTAAAAGGAGGGGTAATGAATGTTGGTAATGGTAACACAATATTGTGAATATAATTAATACTGCTGAACTGTACACTTGAATATGATTAAAATGGGAAATTCTGTACTCTGTACTGGTTACTACAATAAAAAGTAAAAAGAAAGAAAGGTATAATGTTTAAACCAACATCAAAAGAAATGCTTGGTGAAAAAGTTACAATGGGCATAGCCCAAATACCCATAAAGAGTCGGAGAAAGATCAAAGGTGAGGGTGGGGTTATACAGAGAAGGTAGGGTTTAACAAATGAGTATGACGGCTGAATCATTATATTGATATTTCTTCTAGTCTCCAGTACCTTAGAGAAGCTAGATGTAAAAACCTAAAAGTGTGGAATTGTAACCCATACTAAAGTCTGAAATCTGTTCTACAACTAATTATTGTGATGTACTTTGAAATTTATTGCTTTTTTTGTATATATGCTAATTTTCACAAAAAAGAAAAAAGAGAAGGAGGAGTCTAACAGAGAAGTTAGGATTTAAACAAAAGAGTATGACTGCTGAATCATTATATTGACATTTCTTTTGGAGCAACTAGAAGAAAAAATGAAAAATCATGGAACTGTAACTCACACCAAACTTTGAAAATCTATAACTACTTGTTAAAATGTACTTGGAAGTTTATTGCTTTTTTGTATATATATTACATTTCACAATAAAAAAGTTTAAAAAAGAAATGCTTGGATGATCTAACTTGAAAATCTCTTCTCTAAATTTTATATTCAAATTGTCCAAAATGCTCTTGGTTTTATTTTATTTTGGTTTTAAAACAAACAGAAAACCCCAATAAGCAAAAAAGAGCAGAATTTTTATCAAAATAAATGGTAAATTATCCAATTATTAACTAATTCAGAATCTCCCTCAGGATTAGCTTTTAATTCCATGAACTAAGATAGCATGAATATTTTAATCTTAAATTATAGCTCAAACAACCTTCTCCTGATTTAAACAAACTTACTCTGATATTATTTTCATCACACACTTCAGAGATATAGCATCTCTACTGAAGATCCTGCAAAGTTTGGGAGTCCATTTCTGCCCTATTTGGTATTGTTGTCTAAACCTATTTGATCCAATGATGAACAGCTCTTGAGCCTACATGTAAGTCACGGTGGAATTTTCCAGTTGTTTTGTGTTCCATTCAAATAGAGCTAAAACTGGCATGGAATGTCTGCATAGCTGTAACTCGCTAGGACAAGTCTGTGACACCTGACCTGAAATGCAGGTAATTTTATTTTTGTCTAAAACCATAAATTCCCATCAGTATCTGGAAACCTTTTCCTCACCAAGTGACTGGTAAAAGTGTATTGCCTATGGCTTTTCTGATATAAAAGCTAGGATATAAAGACCCAAATGTGCAGTGATTCCTTTAAGTCCTCTTACAAAAAGGTAGCGCTTCCTGGTTGTCCTATTCAGACAACATCTCCTATCATGAATTTAAACAACTCTTCTCAAAAATGAAACTCCAGGGCGGCTGCTGTGGCTCGGCGGGCGGAGCTCCGACCTGCTGTGCTGGAGGTCTGGAGTTCGATCCCTGGTGCCTCCTGCCCATATGCAAAAAAATTAAAAAAAAAAAAAAAAAAAAAAGAGAGAGAGAAAAATGAAACTCCAATAGCCAATTTTGTTATTTCATGAAAGGACATAAGTGTTTTCAGAAGGTCTTCAGTCACATCACTTTTGTCAACAGATTAGCTGACCATACTGCTATGTGTTGTGAATCCAGGGCTATATTTCTTCATTAGTATAAACAAAGCTGGTAAACTAAGGGATTCTTTTTTTTTTTTTGGAATTGAAAGGAACCTTTGAAATCATTTAGTCACACAGCTTCATGTTAAAGATAATGAAATCTGAATTCAGACTAGTTAAGCCACTTGCCCAATGTCAAATGCCTGGTAAATGGAAGCATCTGGCCATGCTTTCAATCCAGATCATAGTACCTCTTGAGAAATAGATTAGAGCAAAAATATAAAAATATCCAACAATTCAGAGGCATGAAGCTATTTCAAGGACATCCTTATTACTCTGTATATTCTAGGTGTAGCATATAGCATGTGATCTTAAAATTACCTAATGTGCTTTGAAATGCTACTACTTTGCTATACAAAAGATAGTCTAAAGAAAGAAAGCGATAACTTGATGACCTGCTTTCTATTCGCTTTAAAAGATATTTCCTTTTAAAATGGAAACAAAATGAAAAACAGTTTATCGACAACAGCGATAAATGCTATGTACACTAGCTATACTTCTGAGCATTTACTATGTGCCAGGGCCCTGAGCTAAAAGCATTACCTCATTCAGTCTTTACAAGGCTATGAAAGAGATGCTAAAATTATTCTCATGCTAACGATGAGGCAACAGAGAGGTTAAAAAAGCTGTCTAAGTCGCAGAGCTACTTAGAGGTGATGAAGTCTATGCTTTTAGCTACTAACCTAAGTTACCTCTTATTAGGCCTTTATTTTGCCGATCTTGGGTTAAAAAAATGCTGCTTTTAGATATAATTAGTAAAGCAACTGTAGATGCCTACTATACAATTTTTTTTAAAGCAACAAAACAAAATATCACCCTAAGCAGCTTAAAAAAAAATCACCCTACCACCTCCCTAAAATCTAGTCTTTTCTTGAAAGAGACCTTCCCTTGACTAACTAATCTAAGTGGCATTATCTTTTAACATGATTATTTCCCTCTCTAGCTAACCACTCATTTTGAAAATTGCTTCACCAATATGCTTTAGAATTTACTGCTCTGAATGGCTAGTAAATAGAGTTAACATTAAAAATGTAATAAAAATGAAAATGTAGAGCTGGATAGCAACTATACTGAAGGCAGTACATTACCTTGTTTTCCCTCTCAGAATTCATAGCAAACATCCACTAGTTAGGATAAGCCAGTGAGGTGGGTTCCTCCTAGTCCGCGTGCAACTATGCAGGACTGGGCACAGAGTCTGGAGTCTTTGTTTGTCTTTTAAGAACCCACCTGGCTTTTTAATCACTTTTTAGCAATGGGTAACAAAATTTCTTTACAAATTTTGGTATTTTAATGAAAGAGGAAGTGCTGCAGATGTGTGCATACACACACTCCACAATCCAGCAAGGCAGTGGAAAAAAGAAAAGGCAGCAGCCTCTAGGACGGTACACATCTGAGTATTCAAAGCTGCACCTAGAGGGAATCCAAAACAGTACACACTGGAAGGACAAAGAGTCCTATAAATTTATAAGCACTTAAAGACATACTGGGGCAATAAGATGCCAACTACAAGAAAGAGCTGTAGTTGCTGGAAATGCTTAGTGAAAGGTCAAAGAAAAGACCAAATCACTCTGATCTCAGGCAATTCCACATGGAGGTATGCACACTAGAGCACAGAGTCCACATGTGTGGGGCATCCTCCTTACTGTTAAACAGGGAAAGTCAGACAGACTACTGTACCGCAGCCCCGAAACAATGGGATTCTTGTGAAATTAATATCCTCCTTGCTCTGTTCTTTTTAATTCCAGGGCTATTTTTCTCTCAGCTCTCATTAGCTATCTGGCTCTGAGGTTATTGCCTTAAACAATTTTGTTTCTAGGAACACCAACTAAAGTGAAATAAAATAAACAAAACTAAACTAAATCCCCTCCTTTTTTATTTTGTACTCCCAAGCAGAAAGCTGAAGTTCTAAAAATAACTTTTAAGAATCCAATGAAAACCCACAGTAGCATGCAGGATGAAAGCATTTATAGAATGCAGGCACTTGAAAAGCTAGGCTCTAATCCAAGTTAGCCACAGGTCCAGCCACAGGGGCATCTGCTAGAAAGTCTCTGACTTTGTACAGCTTCTTAGAATATCTGATATATCCTGTAAAATAGTCAACAGAATTCACACATCATCACCTGTGAGTGAATTAAGAGAATTACTGCAAGGTATTTTATTATATATAATAATTTAACTCAGAAATTAAAAAGTGAAATAATCTCATTCACAACACACACATATACCTCCCCAAACAGCCAAACCAAAGCCTTACAGCTCCAATATTGAGAATACTTGATGTGGGAAGATAGAACAAATAGTGATCAAGAAATTAGTAATTGCACAGGTTCTAACAACTAGGGATGACAAGTCTCCAACACCTAGGAAGCAGGAAAAAAAAATGGGAGAGGTTCAAAAGTTCTTGGAAAAGAGCATCCACTCAACTGCCAATCTAACCCACTGTATTTACAAATAGTTTCACAAGAGCAAAGGCATATAGTAGCTGTTTGGGATGGCTCATATTTTAAACTAGGTGATAACACTAGAAATTTAGAATCTATCTGATTACTGTTTAATGAAACTGAAGCTGGCATTCATCTGGCTTCCTTGGATAAAAGCTATTTTGGCTCATCTTCACCTGTGGATCATTGTTTATTTTCAAAGGGTTCCCCGTGAGAATATCCTTGAAACACAAGCTGCAATGTCATGTGACAAAAAGGAGGAAACTGAGGCACAAAAGGAACTGAAATCAGTATCTTAGTTCAGAGAACAAGAAAGAGAACAGATAGAAATGATTCTTGGAGTGTTGTTTAGTCTAGATTATGGATTTCAATAACCTATACTGAAAAATTTCTACATAAACATATCTAAGGGCTTGGTTGATTCATTTCATAGTAAAGAAACCTCAATTTTTAAAAAACTACTTTTCTAAGACAGTTCATTACTATTGCACTATTAGTGCAATAGCAATGAACTATTCTAAGCCACGTGAAAGAGAGTAAGATAATTTAAAAAATCATACTATCAAAAATACCACTGCACAGTCTAAATATGATTCAAAGTCAGCATTTCTGTTAGCGTGACAATTAAGTGCTGATGTCCATCCTCGTTTAAGTATAAACAATTTTTTTTTGCTTTTATGAGGGATGTCACACTTACACAGTACTGGGACAAAATGTCATGCTATTGAAGAAGCTTAAGGTATGAAACTATTTCTCCATCCAAGCATCTGACAGGCTTTTAATGCAGATACAAAAAAGTTTTATAGTTACTTCAAAGCAACTACCATGACAAATAGCATAAAACGTTTTCCAATTTAACCGTTTCTTAGAATTGGAAAGAAAAGCCAATTATTAGATTATCCAACAATCTTAGAAGAGCACCATATCTGCATTACTCATGAATATTTCACCATCAAAATGTAGCCTTTGGTCTTCAAAAAAGAATCAGGCCCAACCCACAAAAAACCTGAGTAATGTGACCTTTTCCTTCGCCCCATTTCAAGAAGCACCCATCTCTGTTTAAAATTTTTAACCTGATGTGAACTCTTTACATACAACTAATTCTGACCGATTTTTTTAAACTGGTACACTCAGTAACATTAAAAATAAGAATTATGAATGAGAATAATAATTATTTATCCTTTATTTGCTGACTTGAAAGAATGCACTTCTCTCACTATTATCTATTAATATATAAGGAAAATAAACAGGAAAAGAAAACCTGCTATGCAGACCTACGTTTTAGCTGTGATATCCACATACTGTCCTGGGCGAAAGTGAGCAGCATAAAGAGGAGTGCCTTTAAGAGGAAGAAAAAAAAAAAATTAGTATAAAGTTTGTCAGCTCAGAAACAACTTTACTAAATGTAAACTATATCCAAGAAGTCTTCTAGCTGACAGATTTCTAAAATGATAGATTCTCTGTGCTAGTATAAATATTAGAAACATCCAAATAATGAAACTGTTCTACACAGTGCTGGCGCGAGCCCCTGGACCACAGAGAACTGATGGATGGTGCCTGTACAGAGGCCAAAGTGGTACTGACCGAAACGGGCAATTCTGGTGAAAAGATGATGGTATTGCTGGTAAATGCATGAGTTTGATGATTCTTGGTCATTTTGGTGAATAACAACATACTAAATTAAAATACATTTCCTATTCCATAGAACAAAAGCAAAATAAGGGAATGACTCAAAGTGTTTGGAGGAGGGGAAAGGTGTATGTGTGTGGGGTAGGATCAAATCTTTTTTCTCTCATTCAGGGACCTAAGTTATCTGAATATTGGAAATTTAATTATTTGAACACAGGTCTCTTGTATGCTGGGTTATGATTATGATATATATAATATGCATCTAAAGCCTATAAACATCAGATTTTTGGTGGACTGGTCATTGTTCCAATAAAATATAATTCTCCCAGCATATGAACAGATAACTGGAATGGCAAAAACCTGCCATTGTCGATCCTTTTAATTTTATATGGTAATGTTCCCCCAAATAGTTGCATGTAAATCAAATCTTACTTTAAATGTACTTGGAAAACGTGTTATTTAAAAGAATTTTGTGATAAATCAAAGTCCTTCATAATATTTTGTTTATATATATATATATATATGTAAATTTGGAATCAACATTTATGAGAACTATTTAATTGGACGACATGAATAGGACACTTACAACACATATAGTTATGAATGCAAATATGTAAGACCTGGCCCCTGACCTCCTCAAGAAATGTATTATTTAGATGAAGAATCAATGTTAATATCAAATAAAAGATTTTTTAAAAAGCAGGAACTCATTTAGGAGAGAATGTAAATTAAAGTTAACTTTTGTTTGTTAAATATAGGTGGTAAAGTGTTGTGGTATCCTTTAAGGTGAGACCTAACTTGGCAGATTTGTATGGGTAGTGAAAACTATGAATTCAGAAAAAATAGGGGGGATTAAAAGTGGCTGCATTTCTGTAAGGTGTTAAGCTGAAACTGCTGATATTTGACCATTTTTGACCCAGGAAAACAACAATTTCATATGGCTTGACCTATAGCAAAAGTCAACGTAGTCTCAATTTATCTTTATTCTAAATGTGTACAATGGGTTTAAGAAAGTTAGATACAGTAATAATATCAAAGAGAATATTTAAAATTACTTCAGAACAAACTTTCTACATAACCAACTATTAGAAATATCCCTTTACATTTAATCATTCTAATATATAATGACCTTAAGGACCTCTACTAATGTTAATTCTTGGCTAGTTTAATTCCATTTACTTCTACCTTAAAGTTTAAGGTTTGCACTTCAAAAAATACTTTTAATTCTAGTTTTTATCAGTTGACCCTCTGTCACTCCAACTAATAAAGCCTATTGCAACTTTATTCCACTACAAGAAAGTCAGTTTAATTTCTTGTTCTAGGTAAATATTTTGGAATATTTCAGTAAGAATCTTTATACTGAGGTGCTACAGTCACTTACTCTCCCATTTCAGGCTATATTTTCTCAAGCTCTATCTAAGTGAGGGTTTAGCTATTCCTCATTTTAATACAATTCCAGCCTGCAAACAGTGAACTTCCCATTTTAAAAGTTAGGGTACTTATTTAGGAGTTGCTTTTTCAAATGTGAAACTCTTTCTATGTTAAAACAAAAGTGTTCCTCCCCCTCTCATGGAAAACAAAGAGTTCTCTCCAGCCTTTTCCACTTAAAAAAAGAAAAAGAATTGTTTGTTCCCAGTGATTAAATGAGATAATGGTTTTACATTTAAAAATAAATAAATGTTTGGGACTTTGTATTTTGGATTCAGCTTTACTGAAATGGCTGACATTAAACAAATCACATATTTGGGTATTTTACTTCCCTCCTCTCCCCAGCCTCAGATTACCTGGTTTGATTATAGCATTATCTGTCACATGAAAGATTTTAATTTTCTGTTTTGGTGGCAATCCAAGTTCTCGGTAAAATTCCAATATGGATGGAGATTTCTAGAGGAAAAGCAGCACATATAAGTAACACACTAAATAGTAAAAGTGGAATTTAATGCATAAATATGTAAACCAAGTTATCAACACCCTAGGAAACAAATCAAAGAGCATCCTGTTCCTAATGAAGATGGGTTAGATTTTTATCTTGAATCCATTATACTTCTACGAACAAACCACCTTTACTGTTCAGGGTTCAACTATTTGTTCAGTGTCTCAAACATAGTACACCGAGAAAAACTTATTCTATAGGAAAAGAAATATAGTTGTGCTCATATTTGAATTCTGACTGGAAACTGTATGTATCAAGAACCTTAAAAATATTTAGACTATTTGATAAAATAAGCTGTCTTTTAGAAAATTTATTTGAATGAATTATTCTGACATATGGACAAGGATTCACACGCAAAAACATTCGCAGAATTATTCTGCTGTTCTTAAATGTTATATCATTCTATTGAGGGGTTACAAAATCATACATCTTTACAGAAAACAAAAGAAGTACAAGAAAAAAATCACCAAGAAAAAAAATTACCTAGAAATAGCACTGCTTTTAATGGTGTATACAATCATACCTTAAAAAACTATCTGGCAGAATTCTCACCTGCCATGCCAGAGACCCGGGTTTGATTACCACTTCCCGCCCATGAGAAAAAAATAACAACAACAACAAAAAACCCTCTTTGGAATTATATATACGGGGCTGTAAATTCTTTTCTCCCCACACTTTAAACAATGTGTCACAATTTTCCCTAAGTCATTAACTATTCTTCAAAAGCACAATTAACAACGGCCACAATTCCATATTAAAATTATTCCTGAATTTTTTTTTAGCAAGTTTCTTACTGTTGAATATCTACACAAAGTCGTGGTTCACATCAGAACTGGTGGGAAATCCTGACTTTTGTTACCTGTTTACCTGAAGTACCTCAAAGCCCAGAACTCCCAGGCATTTCTCATCCTGGAGACTCACCTCTATATAGCTCTATATTTCCCTTAATTCAACCCAATCTCCTATTCCTTTCTAACCCCAAAGGCTTCCCCTGTGTCCTCTGAGTACCAGTGTCTATAGCATGATTCCCTGCTCCAATCAAACCCAATCTCTACTGAGGACAATGCTTCCCCAGCAGCATTCTCAAAGGAAGTTTAATTTTCTCACACATCACTCAGTTGAGGTGCCAAAGCTATACCCCTTGTTCTCCTTGCTGCTTTGGGATAACTGCTCTCTTCCTAAAAGTTTCAGCTCCTCTGAAGTTAATGCCATTAGACTATAATGCCTGCTATCCCCTGGGTTTGCCAGTATCTCCATTCTTCATGCTTCTGGCTAACTATCACTCTCTAAGCATTACTTCAGTATCATGCCATAAATCTTGGTGATTTCCGTATGACATCACTTGATGCTTCCCATCTCCTGCCCTCTCAATTTTCTGATTTCCTCATTTCCAATGACTTTGTCCTTCCTACTCTACCTTGGCCACTCACTCCCACGGTCATATCCTAGAATCAATTTTAATTATATCCTCTCCAAAATCTCAAATTCAAGTATCCTTCTCTCTTTTCTTTCCAAATCCCACAATTCCTTGAGTAGTGTGTATCATCCACAGATCCTACTACTTTTTTTCTAATCATCATCTCCTCCCCTCCTTTTCCTCACTTCCTTTGTTACTTGGCTAAGCCATGGTCCTTTATTATAAACGTACTCTTGAATACCTTCTCAATTTCCTTGCTCTCTCGGTGCAAATTTCCAACCCTGGGAAATCCAGCCCCCTGTCTACTCTGCACCTATACCCAAGCAGCTGGAAGAAAACATTCAAGGTCACATTTAAGTATATAACCACAAACTTCAAAGAAGGTCTTAAATGTAGCCTGGCTAACCTACATTTCCCTGGTTAAATCCCTCTCCCATTCTCCAAGGCAACTATGTCACATCCTCTTCCAAATCCACCAGTACTCTTGCTTTCTGCTCATTTTGGGCTAACACATTGCTTCATATGTCACCAAAAAATAGAAGAATGAAACTTATCCAAGTTCTTATACCATACCTATCAAACTGCTTGCCTGCATCAGAACTCATAAATTATCACAATCCACTCTCACTCCACGTTGCATATGACACGCACCCATGGAGTTTTTAGACAATGCCACTGCCAAGGGTCCTCTGCTTGGAAGCTGTAACTCCCTGGTGTGGGGAGGCAGCCAAGCATTGATATATATTTTAAATACCTATATGGTTCCAATTTGAAGCTAGGTAGGGATTCATGCTGAATATGAAAGGAACTGTTCATACTCCTATTAAAAGCCAAACCCTTCATTCATGTACTGGTTTCCATCTTCCTCTTACCTACTCAATGGTTTTGCTTCTGAAACTGTCCCCACTCTCTTATGAATCACCCATTTACCTCTTTCTACTGGCATTTTCCTATCACTATACAAATTGCAATAACTTACATATTAAAATAAAACTCTCACGTCCTCCTTCAGCTAATTTTTCTGTTCCCTTTTAGAATAATGCTCTTTGAAAGAGATGTTAAGCCCACTTTCTCTCCTCCCACTCTTTTTTCTCCTTTAAGAAAATTTATTTGTACCTCTAGAGCAGAAATGGGTAAATGCACAAATGTGTGCAAAGTCTACTTTTATGGAATAGATTCCTGTATCATTCATTTCAATAGAGGCTTTCTGCTGCAACACTACTCCTGGATTTTCTGTCCAGTCCACATGAATACCTCTGCTACAGTTTTGGCCTTCATAGCTACCTCCACTCTCAGATGAGCTTTGTTTTCAAAGTTCAGGTTGTTAAAGACTTTAGGGCAGCGTTCTTTCTCTCCATAACTATCAAGACGCATCCATCACCATTAAGGCAATCATTATATGGCTAATCTTTATGGATCTGTTCTTTGCAGCATAAACACTTCAAACAAAATGATCTCTGTGATTTCAATTTCCATTCTGAAGCAACCTGATTTTCCTTTCTCAATCTGTAGATTAGTGTAATGCCGATCTGTGGCCATAAGAGCAGGATGAAGCTTTTTGATTTTCCTGTGGTTTGATGCAAAATCCATTTGTTCTCTCCAAATCAGCGAGCCTCAGAAACAAGAAAGTATCTCTTTCACATAACCTACAACAAGTTCTTGCCACCAGGCACAGGCACAGAGACTACCCATGGCCACCTTCTCTGTCAACCAGCACAGTATTGGGAGGGGTAGGGGGAAGAGAAGCAGATGCACTCAAATATGTCGCCCTCTCTCTCTTTAATCAGGCACTTTGAGTTCCTAATATTCCACTGGACAGTGCTTGTCAATGGTCAAATATACTGGTCAATACTGATTTTATCATATCTATCAGCAATGTTTAGCACAAATGACCACTTTTTCCTTGAAAGACTGATTTCACTTGACTTCCAGCCACTACTCTTTGGTTCTCTTATATGCTAATGATCCCATATTTCTAACTTGAATCTGAATTCTACTCTGAACTACAAATTCTTATGTTAACTGCCAACTCAATATCTCCACTTCAGCAATTCAAGCTTAACATGTCTAAAACTGAACTTAACTTTTCCCCAAACCTGTTCTCCCTTGGTCTTCTAAATCACAATAAATGTCAACTCCATACTTCCTGTTATTTGGGCTAAAGATCTTTGTCAACCTTGACTCAACTTACATTCCATGTTTAATCCATCGACAGCTCCTGTACACTCTATTTAAAAATATATTTGCAGATGATATGATTGTCTACAAAGAAAATCCAAAGTAATCGAAAAAAAACCCTACTAGAACTAAAAGGTAAGTTCAGCAATGCCATAGGATTCAAGATCAACATGTAAAAATTCAGTTGTATTTCAATATACAATTATCCCTTTCACATCGCAACTTTCCCTATTGCGGTTTTCATATATCATGGCGTGGCATAAGAAAACAAATGAAAATTTTGAAGGAGTTTTGCTGAAGTCACCATTATGGCATTAATGAGATGACTGTAAGGCATATCAAGAAAAAAGAAAGTTGCTGCAACTACACCAACAACTGAAAGCACCTGCGTGACCATGAACTCTGCATCTCTTGCATAGAAAGAGCAACATCTTTTGGGCGCAGGATTGTTCTAAAAAAGGCATTCTGGTAGCTTTGGCATCATAAGAGAAAAGGCTGTGTCTTTACATGACTCCTTAAAGGAAATGAAGGTTAAGGGTCTACCCCTACGGACTTCTAGGCTGGTTTGAAAAAAAAAAGTTCAGCCTGTGCAACGAAAACACAATGGGAGAGGTGGAATCTGCTGATCACAAGGCAGCTAGGGAGTTTCCTGAAACCCTGGGGGAAAAAAAATTTGTGCAAATTTTCCAGATTGTGTGGGTGCCATGCCCCTAATTCCACCAGTGTGGAAGGGATAACTGTACAAGCAGTGAATATGTCAACATTGAAATTAAAAATACAATATCATTTAAAATTGCTCAAAAAAAGGCACTACTTAAGAATAATCTAACAAAACACATGTATAGGACCTGTATACTGAAAACTACAAAATGCTGATTATAAACAAATACAGTCCACATCAACAGCTTTTTACCACCCCACCCCAATCCAAACTTCCATCTTCTGCTTGTATTATTTCAAAAGACTCCTAACTGATATCCCAGCTTCCAGATTTCTGACTCCCTGGTCTGCTCTTCATTCAGAGGCTGACATGGTCCATTTAAACCTCAAGCCATATCAGGTCTCTACTAAATATCTCTCCATCTTGTACAGAATCAAATCCTAAGTTCTTACCATGAAACTTCCTAAGAACCTTACCAACATTCTGTACTATCCTACCATTTACTACTCTCCCCCTGGCTCACAGCTTCAGGTACAATGTACTCTTCTTACTGGCACTGGTTAAGCTGTAAGACAGGAGGGTCTAGAACTGAAAAGTATAAGGAAAATGGAGCACCGAGTGAGGGAGATAATTTAAACAAATCATAGGAGCTGGGGAGAAAATTTGGACAAAAATTTTCAGATCAAGATTCCCAGTGAAGGAACATAGGGAAACATAATACAAAAAGTACAATATTTTTAAAAATTGTAATACATATCTAGGTTAAGAATCAGATGAAGAACAGCTGAAAAAATCTGATCAGTTTAACTTAACTTGGGCTATTCTAAAGGTTCAGAATAAGCTGGACCAAGCATCAAAGAAGAGCCTTAACCAAGACCAATCAACAACAAAACCCTAGACAAGAGGCAGAAATTGACCTTCAGAGTTCAAGATAATTAGATACCTAGGCATCACCAAAAAATTATAAACCATACTAAGAAACAGGAAAATAAACGGCTCAGTCAAGAGAACAAATTAAAACTTCAGAGGAGACTAAGAATTTGGAGCAACTAATCAAAGAGTTCAAACAAATCTCCTAAATCAATTCAAGGAGATGAAGAAAAATGTAGCTAAAGAGATATAGGATATTAAAAAGATGTGTGAGTATTAAGAATTTGAAAGCATAAAAAGTAATAAAATAGGAATAATGGGAATAACAATAGAAGAGAGTAAAAATATGCTAGAGCATACAGCAGCAGATGTGAACAGGCAGAAGAAAAGAATCAGTGAACTAGAAGACGGGACAATCAAAAGCAAAGAGTCAAAGAACAGATAGAAAAAAGTATAGAAAAAAATGAGCAATGTGTCAGGGATCTGAGTGACAGCATGAAGTGCACAAATATAAGCATCATGAGTGTTCCAGAAGAAGAGAAGGGGAAAAGGTCAGAAAGAATATCTGAGGAAATAATGGCCCAAAATGTTAAACTCTTATGAAGGACATAAACATACATGTCCAAGAAGAGCAACATACTCGAAACAGAATAAATCCTAATATGCCAACTCCAAGAAACATGCTAATCCAAGTTCTGAAAACAGCGAGAGAGAAAAGATTCCTCAAATATAAGGAATAAATATAAGGGATCCTCAATAGGACTAAGTTTGTCATCAGAAACCATGGAGGTCAAAAGGCAGTGGTATGATATAAAGTACTGAAAGAGAAAAACTGCCATTCCAAAATTCTTTATCTAGCAAAACTGCCCTTCAAAAACAAGGGATAGTTTAAAATATTCACATATAAACAGAAGCTGAGAGAGTTTAATATGAGACCTGCCCTATAAGAAATACCAAAGGGGGTTCTTCAAGCTTAAAGGAAAAGACAGGATAAAGTGGTATGGAGTAGTGTTAAAAACTGAAGACCCAGAGAATGTGTATGCTATTGAAGCTAAACTTGGCATCTTTTCAAATTAATAGGTTATAGATGTAGGTTGCGCAAGAAAACCCTAGCATAGCCTAAAGGAAAGTATTTAAAAAATATACAGAAACAGAAATGAGAAAGGGATCCATAAGATGCACTCAATACAAAAGACCAACTATGCAGAAAAGGAGGTTGTAATAAAGGAAAAGAGAGACAAAAAAGATATGACATATAAAAATCAAACAACAAAATGGCTCAATTACAGTAATAAAACTGATGCTAATGGATTAAACTCCCCAACTGAAAAACACAGATTGGAAGAATGGATAAAAAAGAATGATCCAACTATAAGTTGTTTAAAAGAGACTCACCTTAAACCCAGATACAAATAGGTTGAAAGTGAAAGGATGGATAGAGATATTTCGTGCAAATAGTAACCAAAGAACAGCTAGGGTAGCTATACTAATGGTGGACGAAATAGAATTTAAGTCAAAAGCTGTCATAACAGACAAAGAAGGACAACATATATTAATAAAAGGGGCAATACACCAAGAAGAAATAACAATAATAAATATTTATACACCTAACTATGGTGCCAAAAATACATGAGGCAAACTCTGGAAAAACTGAAGGGAGAAAACAACATCTTTAAAATTCACAGTTGGCGACTTCAATATACTGCTCTCATCGACAGACAGAACATCAATCTAGACAGAAGATCAATTAGGAAACAGAAAAAATGAATAATATGATAAATGAACAAGCCTAACAGACATATACAGTGCATCTCAAAATTGCAGGATATACATTCTTCTCAAGTGGTCAAGGATCATTCTCCAGGAGAGAGTCCATGGTGGATCACAAAACAAGTCTCAATACATTTTAAAAGACTGAAATTATACAAAGCACTTTCTCTGACCATAATAAAGCTATAAATTAGTAACAGGCAGAGAATGGGAAAACTCACAAATATATGGAGGTTAATCAGATACTCAAACAATTAGTGCGTCAAAGAAGAAATTGCAAGAGAAACTAGTAAATATCTCAAGTCAAATGAAAACAAAAACACAACATATCAAAACTTACAGGGGGCCAAGATGGCGGCTTAGCAATGTGCGCGTTTTAGTTCGTCCTCCAGAACAACTACTAGATAACCAGAAACAGTACAGAACAGCTCCCGGAACCACGATAGTGACCGGACACACAGCGTGCCCAGGTCTGGAGCAGCTAGACCGATTGCAAGTCTCCGGAACCGTGAATTCCCCAAGCCGCGGCGGCCGGCGGCCGGCACCCCTCCCCCATAGTCGGCTTCTCAGAGGGAAAGGAAAGAGTAGCGGGGACTGAGTCCAACCAAGCGCCAATTGTGGCATTAATAAACAAATTCTGATTACTAAAAATAGGACCCCAGCTCACGCGAAACTGGGCAAGTCAGAAGTCGCTTATTGGGCTAACCAAAAAAGAGGAAAGGGGACAAAACGGGGGTTTTTGTGGCTGTTTCTACGGAGACTTGGCAGCCTCTGGATTCAGCGGCGGGACTTCTCAGGCTGCAACTGCCCCACGCATAGGCAGAAACAGATTGCTTTCAGGGCTGTCTCCCACCTGAGCCTTCCCCAGGAGAGGGGTGAAGCCCAACTTAGGTGGAATCCCTCTCTCAAGGAACTCAGACCCCAGGGCTTGGCAAATTGAAGCCATTAAAACCAGCCTACAACCTCTCCTCTGTCTCGACCACGCCCCCAACAAGGAGAGCCTTCCAAAGTTAAAGGAGCCACGAAATCTTTTGCTGGTGGGACCCGCAGGCAGACAAGCGCCACATACTGGGCAGAATAAGAAAAACAGAGCCCAGAGACTTCACAGGAAAGTCTTTCAACCTGCCGGATCTCACCCTCAGGGAAAACTGATGCAGGTGACTCCTTCCCCCTGGTAGGAGGCCAGTTTAGTCCGGGAAAATCCGGCTGGTGTCAGTAATACCTATGTAGACCCTCCTAAGGGTGGGGAGGGAAAAGGCACCTTACAAACATGACAAGAAACAAGAAAACAAGAACTGAAAAATTACCCTCTGTTAAACAAAACTTAAGCTAGAGGCCCAGAAAAAGCTGAA